>JAHWFO010034949.1:2385665-2424592 GCA_023313115.1 Rhysida immarginata | reverse complement strand
AAAAAATCCTCTTAAGACCTTTCATTTATTAATCTTTAATATTTTTGAATCACTATTCTAAAGAGATATTATTAAAGGTTTTGCTTTGTATAATTTGTTGTTTATATTTAAAAAAAATTGTTTCTATTTTAATTGCAAGTGTAATAAGCCTTTTTGAATTACAGTAAAAGTTATTTTTATTAACATTTCATTATTCCGCTAAAGCCCCTTTGACTCCCACCGCGATAATGGTGTTAAATCGGATCCATTAGAAATTAAACTGGTGTCTTTGTGAAGGCGGTTGAGCGGTGCAGTTTGCTTGGTCTCCTTTTCAAACATTTAATGGCCGGATCATTTGGGTCCCGGGAAGTATTCACATTTTATATGCTTGGATTTAATCCAAAATGCAGTCTTTAAATGAGGTAAGTAAAAGTTTAATAGTTAAGGCTGTGCTAGGAAATTAGAAAATTCGTGAAAGTAAGCAGGGTAAAAAGCGAAGTTGGCCTTTTATAGCAAGCTAACTCCACTCGGCGCTGCTAGAATGTTTGTTCTATCTGTCTATCTTGGCTTTTGATTTACGTGACAGGCATCAGAACGTAAATCTGCATTTATTTAGGATATGACAGCCAAGTGGAAAGCCCTGTCCCGGGGGTTTAAAGGTGGCAATTTATGACGTCATAAAGGGGCTCAAATCCCCATCCCGTCATGGTTAATGGTAGAGCCATGGAATCTCTAATTATTGCGAATGGGAGCTAACATGCTGCACATGGTTAAAGCCTAACCTGGTTGCAAGCCAGGGCCTTTGATGCCTCCTCAGAGAATCATTCTCGGAGACTTCATCTTGATC
The DNA here is from genome assembly GCA_023313115.1 of Rhysida immarginata. NCBI lineage: Eukaryota > Metazoa > Arthropoda > Chilopoda > Scolopendromorpha > Scolopendridae > Rhysida > Rhysida immarginata. The sequence goes on along the minus strand of JAHWFO010034949.1, from coordinate 2,423,766 downwards.
AACCCTGTGCTGCGCCTTCGTGGTTTTGTCGCCGAGGTCTTTTCGCTTTGTTGTTTGTCACCGGTGGAGTTGCGGTGGTGAAGGTGTGTACTGCCCCACGTTTGGTTGTTGGGTTTCTTGTTGTTATTGTAGGAGAGAGGGGTGGGAAGGCGGCTATAACTCCCGTAAGAGTCTCGAGGAAAAAGCAACAGCTCTGCGTATGTCACTCTCGAACCTCCATCATTGAACTTTTCGGATGTAAGCACCTGGGTGGCCTTTGATTTGCAACCTACTCCCTCCCCCTGCATCCGTGCTCCTGTTTTCCCGAGTTGTCCCCCCTGTAAGACCTTCGCAGATGAAAAGGAGCGGCGTTTCATCGTTGCGTAAGCATCGTCCACCGCCCAGCTCCCGTGACGGTTCTGCGCCGCACCATCACCCAAGCGAGCCGAGTTGAAGCCGGAAACCGAAGCGTAGGTTTTCGGAGTACGCATGCGCGACAAACGATCTCGCGGCCCCCCGAGTGTTTGTGTGTTTTCTCTCGGGTCGTATGGGGGAGAAGCCTCCATTCGGGCGGCGCTTCTTCGCATTCATCCGGGGAAGCCAACCATCTGTCGGTCGCTTTGGCCAGTCGAGCAATGAAGCCGCGCTTTTTGGAGCAGGCGTTGCTTTCACAAATCTCAACTGAGAAGTCAAACAGCTTGAGGAGATTGTTTTATTTCCCCTCCCGGCAAAGGAACGAAACCATTGATTCTGTTCAAGAGAAATTCGTTGCTAATCGCGCTTTAAGAGTGAACAACCTACTCTCGGAGAATTCTGTTTATTTATTTTACGGAACTTATTAATAAAAACTAATCATTATGAAGAATTAAACTATTACCGTCTCAAAATTCCAACTATATCCTTATTAAGAATAACTTGCCGTAAATTAATTTAAGCATAATAATATTTTAAAAAATAAAATTTGGTACTAAGTATAATACAATAAAAATCGATTTAAGAAAAAGTAAGTTGAAATGGTGGAATGGTACATTCGCAAAGCCTCCCACTTTATCATGAAAAGAAAAAAAAAACACCACCAAAAAATTTTACTTTTCTGTGTGTGTTTCTTTGGGGGGGGGGGGGGATGTAAAAACCTTTATAAGTCAAAATTGGCTCATCAGAAGCAAATAATTTATTTACAAAATTTATTCGTCTCTGAGAGAGGAGTCAATACATGTCGGATTTGACTTTGGTTCTCTAGTAAAAATGCTTCAACCATTTCTTCACTTTTAGAAAAAAATTGATCTCTCTAAAAAGACCTCACCAATTTTGATGAAAAATACGTCAATGCATATTTTAAGGAATCTTCTAAGTATGTATTAATTTTTAATGAAAAAAATATTAAAAATCTCTGTTGATGGGGAGATGTATTAAGAACTCCAAAATGGCTCGTCAAAGCCGAACTAGTTATTTGCAAAAGATATACATCTTAATGTGAAGTGTCCAAACCTGTCTAAATTATTATCTCCTTTTTGATTTGAATTTTCATCAATTTATTTGATTGTATAAGTGTAAGGAGAATTCCCTACCTTCGATTCGGGGGCTGCTCTGTCAGTTCAGCTAATTTGTGACTTCAAGGAAATGCTTTACATTTGGACACATTGTAATAGCTCGGTGATTCATTGTCCGCGATAGCTCAATTGGTTAGAGCATTACCAGCGACAGGCAAGGTCCCTGGTCCGAGTCCAGGTCGCGGAATTTTTCCTTCCCTTTTCCTTTTGTATTGACAATCTGTCTTAATCAAATATCAGTAATCGAGTAAAATGAGAAAACCGATTTATCGATTAAATATCGAAAAGTTTTGATTATCGATATAAAAATACTGATTTCATCCCAGGCTTAGTAGTTTAACGCACTCATTATAAAATTCTAAGTACAAATGTTTAAGCAACTAGGCCGGAAAGTATATTGACAAAAAAATAATAATTCGTTAATGTACAATAATAGCGTGTGGCCTCGTGCAGTTAAAGATGCAATCAGAAGTTCTTTTCCACGAAAAGCAGAAAAATGGGGCGCTATGAAAACGACCTCTTCGCAAAAAGGGTTTACCAATACTAAAAAGACCACTGCGAGGGCGATAAGAAGAAAGCTGTAAAACACTTCGTTGAAGAAGGCAGATCGCGATAGCTTATTTGGAAAATAATTAGGGGAACTGAAGCTTTCAGGAAGTGCAAGTTAACAAAAACTACCTGGTCAGCCTCCCGTAAATAGTCGGAGAAACATAGGAAGAAATTTTGTTCTGTCCCGATTTAGTAAGCGCCCATTACGCTCGAAACGTGGTTATGTGCCTAGGAAGAAAAACGCTCCAAATATCCCGGAATTGAAAAATTCTGGTCGCTGTGTAAAAGTGAGTATTCTCCCAAGGCAACAGAGCCCCAAAAAATAAAAGCTTTCCGAAAAATCTGGACTAGGATCAGCAAAAAGGTTTGCGAAAATCTTGGCAAGTCAGATATGAAGAGAGCATGGAGAATGCTTCGCATAAGCGGCCGAGGAGGAGTCCAATCTGCTCTGTCCAGTACACTTAATAACTAGACATGTTATTAGAAGGTTCCTACAAAATTTCATTGAATTCCAATAAAAAGCACACTGTAAATATTTTACATTTTGCAACGTATTTTCAGGATATGGTTTAAATATATTAAACCTGTGAATAAAAATGGATGGAAGAGTATTTCCTGCACACATTGTATATAAATTGTTTACAGTTTGAATTTCCTCTATCTAACTAAACAAACACGGATATCAGCTTTTCATTATAATATCGCTGCGGCCTAGAAGCGTTTTAATTGTAAATTTTTAATTGAATGCTTTTTATAAACTCTCGCTCTATCGTAACTGAATAGGGTCTTTTTTAATTAGCAATAACCTAAGAAAATGAAATTAATCTTTATTAAGGAATGAAAAATTCAAACCCGTTTAATTTTTATGGATTTTCACATTTCGAATGCCTCTGGGTATGAATGTAATTCAAATATATATGTAGAGAAAAATTTAATTAAAAATTCTTTCATTTCATCCGCCAACAACTTATCTTCGTACGTAGTGTATAATAGGATTTTTTTGTTTCTTTAAAAGTGATTTTCTATGCTCCAACAACATCAACTTTTTTTTTGTCTTTTAAATTTAAAGAAGTTTAATGTCGATCTCAATTGTGCTCTCTTCTCTCCTTCAAATGTATGATTTTTTTTAAATGTCTTTAAAGTAGAAAAACTAGCGAAATAGAATTTGAATAGAAGAAGAAATTTAGTGAATACAAATTGATGTTTGTTATACGTGTTAATCATTATTTTAATATTCATTTAATAGATATTAACCGTGAGTCGGTTATGATGTTATGCACATACAGGTTGAAATAGAACTACACTAGAAAGTAATCGGACACCAAAGTATTATAAGAAAATATCTTTGCTTTCCAGTCACCCAATAATTGGCATAAAAATGTCGCTTTTCAAGGCTAAGTTTGTGGAGTTTATGTATTTAGTGTGAATTAACTGTCCTCCTTTTTCTTATGAGAGCACGTTTGCTCTTCCAGATTTGTAGAACCAAATGAGTGACATAAAACCTGAGGAGAATCATGTTTATCATTGCATTCTGTATGAGTATCCAAAGGAGAACAATGCAACCGTGGCCACCAAAAACATTTCTGTTGCTTTTCTGAATAGGTTAAATATCTACAATTCCCTGCGTTGGTTGGCCAAATTTCGGATGAGCAATTTTGATTTCTCTCGTGTCTCTCGTGCAGGAACGCCAATGAGCTGTTCGTGGAACTCCTGAGGCAGATCCTCGTCAAACCATTCAAGTATTATCCAAACATCTTAATGCATCATGGCCTACTTAATGTTCAAGAGCATTTAAACAATTAGGGAAGGTCAATAGACAAGGAGTTTAAATTCCACATCAACTTTCATGTAACAAAAAAAGCCTCATTCAATAAGACTGACTCAGCAAAAGATCAGAGGTTTTCGATGGGACATTCTGCCCCAACCATCTTATTATTCTCACCATTTAATCGGCGGTTTTAGTAGGAAAAGATTCCAAAATGTTAATGGCGTCAAAACTGGCCTTCCGGTTATATGAACTTCGTAGTTAGCAGTGTTGCTAGTGATATGTTTAATAGATAGTGTCTAATTGGCTTTCGAATTAAATCTTTTCATCGAAGCCACAATGTATTCTTCATTCACTTCAAAATTAAAACCCCTTCTTAAAATCTTCAGCATTTATATTGTGATTAATTTTAAGGGTCTTAGGAGTGTTCTCTGAAAATTCAATTAATGAAGCGAATGAAAAATGGAAATTTAAGAACTAACTTTATCAATGTGTCCTTTTATATTTAAGTGGCCCTCTTGGCAGAGCAGGTAATCTGGTTTAACAGTCAAGAATCTTAGTCTTTTAATAGTAATAGAACCACATCAGAAATTAATTGTTAAGGGCCTTATGAGTTTTCGAAAATTCAATTAATGAAATGAAAAATTCATGATCCAGAGAACCACGAGTTGCTTACAACACTTAAACGTACATTTCAGAAAGTTCTAAATGTTCTAAAGAGTTGTATGTGAAAATCGTTGAGTTGGGGGAGGGGGTTAATATTAGGGGCGCAGAAACATGCTGGCAATTTAATTTTTATTATATATATGGTGATCATTTTAACATGCAACCTTGCATTTTAAGTGTTGAGAAGAGAACATTTTTTGTACCAGCATATAATCATGCAATTTGTTGTACTTCTTGAAGCCGACGAACGCTATTATTACCTGCAACAAGATGGAACAACGTTTCATTTATCTTGTCAGTTTCTTTAAGTCATATTTGATAACCATCTGATTTCAAAATAAAGTTATAACTATTGTATTTTTTCCTTTGGGGGTTATCTCAATGTAGTGTATACCGTATTCACGTATTCTCTATCATGTCTCCTTTGAGAAGGTAGTGAAGTCACGAAAAGGCATTTAATTTTTTTACCCTTAGACTTCCACATATCGCGGACAAAATTTCGATTGGAGCAAGACTTTACCATTTTTAATTCGTGAAAGCTTGTTGAGAAGGACGACTTTTCCGTTAAGATCAACATGGTCAGCCAAAATTTGTACATAGTCACAAGCGGTGATTCTATCTTTGAAGGTGATAATGGTGTCTGCAAAGAATACCAAGACATGGTTGCCCAAATAATGATTGTATCTCCACTATGTTTTACCATTAGCGGGAGAATGACCAGGGGGAAAAGACCAGGGCACTGAAAAGTCAACTGACCAAAATATGTTTAGCAACAAAGTAACTGTTATTATTTCCATCTTGGATTTTAACAATTAATGTTTTTTCATTTGTTAGAAACAATGAAGAATACGCGTTGCTAGACCTATTTTGGTCTGTCTTTCTCGTTGGCCTTGGTTCTTGAACGTAGCCGACGAAAAAACCCCGGCGCGGAAAAGTCACCTGACCAAATTAGGCCGATCAACAATCCAAAGATAAAATACTGATTTTTAAAATTCAAGATGAAAGCAGTGAAGGTTAGATTGTTACTGGTCCTGTCATGGTCAGTTGACTTTTCCGCGTCAGGGCTTGTGTCTTTCATCGGCTATGGTTCTTGGAGTGGGACAAAGTATAGAAGATCTGAAGCGAAACATTACAAGAAGGATTATGTTTATCAACTGTACGCTTCTACTCTAAGTGGCATACTCCATGGTTAAGAGGTTCGGAACTGCCTTGAAGCTGAGCGTTGAAATTCTGTACATATTTTGAAGAGAAATTTTTTTTATTTTTTTTTTCATTTATTTAATTTATTTAAAGGATAACTCTATGCAAAAAATCGATTATAATTTTTTACAGAATATCATTCTTTGATATAAATTTAACACATTACCGTTGAAATTTTTAAATTCGGTCCATAATTTTAATTAAGAAACTGCTTTGAAAAGTGAAAACCGGCGCTTTTGCACTCCCCTTCCGCTGCCATTTTTTTCCAGAAGTGAACGAAAAAGACAGGCCCAGACGTGCAAAAGTCTCCTGTCCATAGTAAGAAAGGCCCTGACCCAAAAAAGTCACCTGACCAACAATCCAGCCTTCATTGTTTTCAACAAATGAAAAAATACTGATTATTAAAATCCAAGATGGAAACAATGAAAATTACATAAGTCGCGTTCACAATCTCTTAACTTTTTTCACTTTTCTCACTTATCTTGTTTAAGTCACTTTCAGTGACGCCATTTTGAGGAAATCGAAGTCTCAAAAGTGACTTTTCTGAAAGCGAGTCAGTACCCACTTTCCCCTCTGCTTTCTTACTTTTTTGACTTTACAGCTCTAACTTCCGGTTTAGTGGCAGCCATATTGAATCGCCGCTTCGCTCGTTTCGATGATTGCCCACCGATAAAACTTATAATTTAACGGCGTAAGTAACGTATTTAACGTTGTAAATTTTGTTGGTTATAAATTAAGGAATAATAAAACCATGGAGAACAATAAAAAACATTTTTCACAATCAATAAGTCACTTACTATTTTTCAAACAATTTTAATATGTTCATCATGCTATTTATGGCTGACGCAGTTTTAGATGCAAAAGTAACAAAAGCAGCAAAAGTGATATTTTCACTTCCGGTTTCATTCAAATGAAAACCTATTTTCTTTGCTTCTCTAAAGCAAAGACAAAGTCACTTTTCCCTTAAGTGAAAGGTATTGAATGCGACTATTGTTTTTCGGTCTACATTGTTATTCAGATTACATTGTTTTTATACGTTTGACTCCAACTAACAAGGGAATCCCTCGAACATGTATGTCACAGATTTCCACCAAATTGAAATATGTTACTCATCTGAAGCTACTATAGATGCTTGCAAAATAAGAGTGCGAAATTGTGTTTCTTTCAAAATAAACCGCAAAGAAGAAAAAATTTCAGCATAATAGCCATATAAAGACTCCATTGTTAAAGCGGTTCGGCTATGTGGGGTTCCCTTGTAAGTCACGGCCTCACCCAAGATGGATGCCTCCCGATTTCAAATCGCGCTCATTATTTTCGGTTTTTCACACATTTAGAGTTCGAATTAAATTTTTTTAAATATGCCACGATATTATTAATAGGTTAGGCTTTCGATTAAATAAAGTTGTATATGACCGTAGAGTTGTCCTTTAATTTATTTATTTAATTGAATCGGGTTAGAGAATATAATAGTGCCCAACTGAGTCAAAGACCAACCAGTTAGGACCCAGTGGGCTCATTAAATAAACAATTAAATTTTATTACAATGGGTTAGTAAGACAATACAAAATCAAAAAATGTCTTTTGTTGTTCAAAGAAAGTAAACCTAACCTAATTTAACTACCCTATTTTTACCATAGCGAAAGTCTTGGTCCCTGGTTCGAGATCAGATTGCGGAATTTTTCCTTCCCTTTTCTAAACTATCATTGGTTGTTATTATTATCTGCATCCTTTTTTCGCAAAAAACACGTGAAATTGAAACGTATGATGAATGCCGGGTTGCGTGATAAAATGATCATTTGTATTAGACGTGCCAAGCCAAAGGAAATTTCATAAACAAAAAAATAATAAATAAATAAATAAATAAATAAATAAATAAATATGAATAGAACCACTTTGATTGAAGCCGATAAAAGCCTTTATTTTCGGAGTGCTTTTTTTTAAATAAATAATAACAAATATCTTTATTTTCAGGATCATTTTTAAAGTTAGCTTTTAACCCTGTTTATTCTAAAGAAATGCTTAAATTATTATAAGGGGAATTTGATATAGATTTATTGTTAATTCGCTTTTTCCAATATCAATTTCTGATTCTTTTAATGTTTTTCTAATTCTAGGATTTCCATCGTGGGCGAAGATGAAAGTTTTATGATTTTTTTGTGTGGAGAAATTAGATCCTCTTTCGTCTGAGGCTATGAGACATCGCAATAGGAAAACCGGAGCCCGAAAGTCATTAGGAGCGGAGAAATATCATTAGTGAGTTTTTCTTTTAATTTCATTTTGCTTATTTATTTTTTATTTTCATTTAAAAAGTTTCTGCCTTTGCCAAAAACTAAACTTTCAACACGAATATGATTGAAGAGAGATTTTGCCTTCTGAAAAAGCCAATTGATTTTATGTCAAGATGGATATTAAGATGCCAGATTAGGAAATTCGTTAAAGGATCCTCCACCCCAACCCTAAAAAAAGATGTCAGTTTTGTGTGGGGGAATTGAACTTTCTGACAGTCGTCGTTTATTATATTTGTTTATCAGCTCTTATAGCAAATGACAATAACTGTCGCCCGCAACCGGCTTCCTGTCTCGCTTTAGAAGAGACAGAAGGAGGAAAAAAAAGAAACAACCGTATCCTAATTTAATTCCTATCCAATCCAAGAAATTGCAATGGAGCCATATTTAAAAATTAATTCCCGTCTCGGTGTTTTAAAATCTCCTTGCTGTTTGTTTCGGGAAAGGCTATCGGAAAGAAAATTCAATTTGAGATTTGTAAACGTGGCGCCTCTCTCCCACCTTTTTGAATCGATTTGCTCAAAGTGAATAGCGAAGTTTTATTTTTCTTTCTTTTCATTAATATAGAGATTCATAAAAAGATAAAGAAGACTGAGAATGAGAAGATATTTGTATAAAATGAAAAGCAAAAACATCTGCTGCTTTTAATGGATTACGGCTAATTATGTAAGGCGGCGTAATCAAATCTTGAATTAACGTAAAAATGTCTCTCTCTCTCTCTCTCTCATTTGCAATTAGTATAATTAATTAATATGTAATTGAATTTCTGTATAATTTGCATAAAATTTAAATTACAAACCACAACTTCCCTAAAAAAATATTTAATAATAATAGCAATAATGTTTTTGATGATGCTGAATGTTATTTTTAGTTTCAATTTTCTCAGTAGAATGATAACTGAAGATATATTTATTTTTCCACAGTATCAATTATAGGGGACCACGAATGAATATCATCAGAGCACTTTGAAAAAGAATTATTTTTACGATTATGTTTTTGAAGAAAATTTTTGTGAAATTTTAGATTATACAGGGTGATTCAGAAAGGTAGGTCAAAAATGAAATACCATGTACAGCTTGTTGCGGGGAACAATATTTTTCCTATAAACATGGGTCCGGAAATGCATCCTTACAGAGATAAAGCAACTTGTACGAGGTAGGAATGGATGTGCGTTACCCGGACGCCAATGGTAGGGTCCATGTAAATTAGGATCTAAACTTGTAAATTGTTCGTGTTCTCTCCTTTAAAAGAGAGGAAACGAAACATGTAACTCCATTGTCGTAGAATGGATCGCTTGACTAATGCGGGGCTGGCGGACATGCATCTCGTCTACGGCGAGGCACAGGGTAATGCTACTGAAGCTGAAAGGATTTACCAGAGTGGAGAAGTCAGTGTTTCTCCGGACATCTTCACCAGAGTCCGCGAGAATCTCGTCCGCAGACTAAACACCTGCATCGAGGCTCAGGGTCGGCATTTTGAACACCTACTGTAATGTCATTCCTACCTCGTAAAGTTGCATTATCTCTGTAAGAATGCATTTCCGGACCCATATTTATAGGAAAAAAATTTGTTCCCCGCTACAAACTGTACATGGTATTTCATTCTTAACCTACCTTTCTGAATCACCCTGTATAGTGCAGAACTAGAAAAAACTGAATTTATCTCACAAAGTATCTATTTTTGAAAATTTCTGGCTTGTATTAGATTTTAGTTATTTTGCAACAAATACTCACAGTTTACCCTATTGTGTTGTTTTAGGAAATAAGGACTCAAAAGATGTATTCGTATTTTTTTCTAGTTCTTAGCCGCTAATTTTCTAAATGTGTTACTAGGGTAATATTTTCTTCCAGATATGAGAGGAAGCTATGACATTAGTCATTTACATGAAAAGTGTACACGCATATAATTAAAGTTTTTTTTAAATTTCAAAAGAATCAATTAAAAAATACAGGCCTCTTTTTTTTTCTACAGCGAAAACCCATCTTGGGTACCCTAAATACATAAAGTATTTATTTATTTATTTATTTATTTCAAGAGCATTCCATTGGAGTAATGAACGGGAGAAAGAATGAAATATAAATAAGCTGTTAAAATATAAGGAGCCTATGTCATATTGATTAGCTATATTAAAAAAGTCTCCAATTATCTATTAAAATGGCGAAATCGGTTTTTACAAATGTAATAAAGTGAAGGATAAAAATTATAGATGGAATTAAAATCCAGAGATAGATGGAATTAAAAGAAAAATGGTAAGACATTGGAGCAACAAAGACCTATCCTAAAGATGCAGGGAAATAATGAAAAAGTGCCCTTTGAAACGCGTCAGCCAATTATTAAATATTTATCGAATTTCTTAACTGTTTGCCTGTCGCTATTTCCGTGTAAGAGGAAAGTACCTAGAGAGATACTTTGATAAAAGTCTCAAATCTGTGAAAGATAAAAGAAGCTGGATGTTTCTGCAAGCTCAGAAACCGTAGCAGTCTTTCTGATGGATTTTAAGGTTGGGATGTTACGTTGAGAACAAAATCTAGTAATTGATTCATATATACAGGGTGATTATAAAGTCACTATATATTTTGGTGAAATCATTAACGAATTTCATTTATTTCCACACCCAAACACACCCAAAGTGAATGTGTGGATCGGAGTTACACAGTCAAAGGTCTATGGGCCCTTCATGTTTGCCCAGGGACTATCAATGGTACCGTGTACCTCGACATGTTGGAGCAATTCCTGGAGCCGCAGTTGCGAGATGAAGGATTTAGGATACCGTTGTGTTCCAACGGGATGGGGTACTACCAACGCCTCCTAAAGATAAGGCTTGAGCGCGAAAACGTCATACATTGTTACATCAGCATCCGAAGATACGTTTAATCGCATTTCTACTAATAATAAGCCCTGAAATGCGATTAAACGTATCTTCGGATGATGATGTAACAATGTCTGACGTTTTCGGGCTCAGGCCTTATATTTAGGAGGCGTTGGTACTACCCCATTTGGCCAGCATCGTTGGGACTACCTGAATCGCGCATTCCCAGGTAGATGGATTGGTCAGGGCTTGCCAAGACTGTGGGCTCCACAGTCCCCAGATTTGACCCCCATGGATTTCTTTGCGTGGGGTTTTATCAAGTCCAAGGTGTACCAGGTCAGGATTACGCACCTTTGCACAGCTGAAACAACGGATTACAGCCGCGGTGGAGGACATTACACCGCAATGTTGCGCAATGTTTTCCGGGCCACGGTGGAACGCTGGGAGCTGTGCCGGGATGTGCAAGGGGAATACATTGAAATTGACTAAGAATGTATCCTGGTATAATATCTGGTTGATGCATACTGCAATTGCTGCAATAAAACGGAGTTTTCACCAAAATGTATGGTGACTTTATAATCACCCCGTAGTATATTACTATATTTCTGCCATCAGACGATTATAGACGGTGGTAATTCGTTGTAAATTGGTTTTCGGCGTACAAGCCCAGAAGACGACATTATTATTAAGCATCTGAATAACAGAAGCTCTAAGAAAATAATGTTTAAACATTAATATGTGATGGTTAAGTTTTAACAGAATTTAACGGTTATTTATTTAATATTCATTTAATAAAAAGAGTTGAATTTTTTCCTTGAAATTATGATTGATAAAATTGAGTAAAATCATATAGAAAGTATTTACTTAAAATGTGTAGTTTTCGCTCTGGAAATTGTACTGGATGTTTATGTAGGATGCGTTATAATTTCAAGGAAGAAATTTTATTCGATTTGCGAAATAATTACCATTTAATAGATTTAGGATAAAGAAAAATAATTTTTCTTTTTATTAAATGATTTATGATTATTATTATTATTATTTAGTAAAAAATTGAAGAAATTTATATTACTTTTGTTCTGCAGAATTGTCTAATTCCCTATTTTAAAACTTTCCAAATTTTTCTTCTTCATTAAAGCTCCCAGTATTGTCTACTGTATTTGTCATCATCATTATTTGTCATTATTTAATGATTTTGATAGATTATAATCTTATTAGAATTCTGCACAACTATTCCTTATATATTACTAATCAATTTTTCTATCTTTTAAGAAATAGTCAATAGTTTTGACGAAATTTGTGTAGCTAATGAGAAATTGTCTTTTCAGTCTGAAAAAAAAATTATTTGTTTTCAGCATATTTAGAAAATATCGACATGTTTATATAATTACACAAAAATTTATTTCATTCTTCTAATATATCCTAAAAGAAAAGCAGAGCTCACAGTCAGTTATACAGCAAGAGGCTAACATCCGAAGAGAAATTTCCTTCTCCACCCCCGAACGATAAATAATTCAAATTTAATTAGTCCCGACTCAAAGCAAATTTCAGCTTACCTTACAATCCGCGTGAAAGCGCTATACATTAGAAAAATGGAGGGTTTTTTTTGGAGATCGTAATTATATGGGGAGAGCAAGAAGTTTTTACTTTATTATTAATTTTGTCATGATAAAAAAAAATAATATTCCAAGATTAATGAGATGTTGAAAAGTGTATGAAACAAGAACGTTATCGTCTGTGTATTCTAATTTTCTTATCGTTTGCAGCAGGAATGGTTAATGCTAGAAGAACATGGTATTTTGAAGTTATCCAATGTATTCTGCGTCTATGAGGTCCGTATATTTTAAAATAATGGCCACATCACATTATCATATGCGTATAAATCGAGATAATTGTATGGTGTAATGAGCGTCGCCTTCAAATAATTTACCGCAGTCGAGACAGTTTGCCGTAGGACAAGTTTGACGCTTTAAATTAGTTCGCTTCGGATTGACCAATCATGCGAGTATAACGCATCATTTACTCTTGTATACATTATTAAGTGTTGCTGATCGTTCAACTCTTTCAGCATGGAGAAAACTTTCCATTGGAAAGGTTTCCACTTTTTTGAAATTTGCTGAGGAAAGGAGGATGCATGTTTCAATAGCGAGTGGAACACCACCAACTGTGTATATTGTAAAAAAGGATAAGAACGTGTCCGTGTAGTATAAAGTGTAATAATACAAGTCATCTTGAATTAAGCTTGTTGGATATTTGCAAAATCATCGTGAATTATTAATTTGCTCCGAGTTTGGATGGCATTAGTTCGTAACTTGCGCTTGTAAAAATAATTTTAATAAATCGATCCACTCGGCAAGTGTAGAAGTTCTTAGCGTTATTTTTCACTCTTCTTTTTTCCTTCCTATTTACTTCGGCCTGATTCCCGGCGCCATTTTTTTTCTTCCTCTTTTCGCTGTCATTGAGTTTCACAATCAGCGCCTCTTCTCCTATCTTCATCTCATTTCTCGTTCTTAGTTTCTCCCTCAAGGAACTGTCACTCATACTGAGTTAATGCATTTTCCTTAAGCACCTCTCAGCACGGTGCCTTACACACTCCCACTACCCTCTATTCCCTTAACTCCCTCCTCCTCCTTAACTTCTTCTTGTATCTGTCCTCAGGGTAATCGATAGTTCTCCAACTACATTGCAAACCATTTATCCACATCTTAATTATCTGGTGATAAAGGAAGAGGGAATAGAAAAGGATTGGTGATTTTTTTTTATTGGTTATAATTTTTTTTGATATTTTATTTTTTCTCCCGATGTTATAATGTTATTGTTAAATGGATGGCATGATTTTTTTCTCACTTCTTCTATAGTCATTATATTTCTTCTTTTCATCTCATTATTTGTTGCAATATTTTTTGCTCATTTTTTTTTTCATTTTTTTTGCATCATTCGGTAGTTTCTGACATTTGGTTTTCACAATTTTTTCTCATACAATTTCAGATTGATTTTCTGAAATTCTTGTCAGTATTGCTGACAAGTAAAATGATGAAAATGTCAGCTGCAACGAAAGTTAAAGTCTCATTCAAAAACGGGAAATTAGAATGTTTGGTTTTAATTATTCATTCATAATATTATGAGGTGTGCACTTTTATGCACCAAATTATACCCTCTTCCATAAAAATATGTTTTCTTTTTCGTTTAATGTGTGCAGAACACGAAACTGAGGCTAAAAATTTTCCATCACCTGCAGTTTTCCGGAAAAACTCATTTATTGTCAAAATATTTTATTTTTTTCTGAAAATTGGAGCATATCATTCATCTTGGATTTTCAACCAAATCTTGGATAAAGCTGTGGACAAGGAAGGAGAAGGTTTTTCCGTACTAAAGGAAAAATTCCTTCAACTGAGTGACGCAAAAATAAAAGTGGGAATTTTTGTTGGTCCGGAAATCCACGCACTCCTTTCAGCTGCTTTTTCACTGAAAGAAGAAAGCATTTGGGTATGTGCGCAAAAATTTTTTAGGCAACAAACGATCGCTCAACTACCGCAGGATTGTGGAAGAGTTGCTGAACGCGTATCAAGCTTGTGATCCAATTTGTCTTTTAAAATCCACTTCCTGCAGCCCCTCCTGTATTTCTTCCATCCAAAACTTGGAGCTGTATCTGATCAATAGCAGGGTTTTATGCAGATATTTCTGAAATGGAGAGAAGATACAGTGGAAAATGATAGGAGATAATGTTAGCAGAATACTGCTGGACGCTTCTTCGAGGGATTTTCGAAGAAGAATACAAGAGGAAAAAAAACGAATAAGAGGAAGAGACGAACCATTGAGGAGTGGCACGAATTTTTACATTTTTAATAAAACCTTATTTTTCTCAAAACTGGTAGGTCATAGAATTTTTTTGGCTTCAATTTGAATTAAGTACCTTCAAATACATAAAGCCAAGGTATAATTTTTGAAAGCAGGAAATTAGACTCAATGTCAGTCCCATTTCCTCCATTTCCTCTTCAAATCTTTAATTGACGCAGTATTTACAACTTTATCCTTGTAAATTAAACTTTACAAAAGTTAACATATCTTTTGTATTTTTACAATAATTTTCAGTTTCTCTCGGATCCATTGGAATCCATATTCGGATTAATTCTGTTATGAGATTAGAATTCTAAATTCTTGTTGGTTACTTGAGTTTATACATAAAACATGAAATAAGGAATTCGACATTAACTGACAAAGCAAAACAGGCAGGCACTTTTGAGGGTATTTTAACAAACAAAATTTCCGATCGAAATATTCATAATACATAGATAAATATTATTTTACTAGAAAAATTCCTACCAAAATTTGGTGGACACAAATAATTAGAGTAAAATTTCCTTCTAACTTACACAAGTTACTTTGTTGTATTTCGGATTCAATTTTATTGCTTTCTGCACTGGTCTAGTCGGGACTTTAGAATCGATTCGTCATAACGAAGTTTCGTTTTGTTCGGCGTTAGTTATAACAAAAGTTTTTCAGTATGTGGTTTAATTCGTTTAAGTTAACCTTTTAGTTTGTCAACAAAATCCAGTTTTTTATAAAAAAAAAAATTTCCAATTTAGCAACACGAGAAATTTATTTTGATTATCGCTGACGCGTTATTAAATCTAATAATTTAGATTTCTTTTTTTATTTTGAATTAAAATCTTTAAAAGCTCTTCCAAATTTAAAAAAAAAAAAACAAAACCAAAAAGGAAATGAAATTGATCACAGTTGCTGCCACCTGTTGAGGCTCCGTGAATACAAAGCAACTTCCAATGGGCTACCTTCTAGCCATGAACACTAACCTTGGATTTTTCGAATCTTAATTTTTTTAAAAATCACCAAACCAACAAAAGGAGCATCTACGTAAAATTAGCTATATTTTCAGTTTGCTCCTGAATGTGCTCGAAAACACCGAGAAACGCCACCGGATACACCGGCAGAGTTTAAAATTTTTATATAGAGAACAAAGTAGCTAGTTTTACAATCTTATTTTGTGGCCAATGAGAAAGCAGTTCTAACCTCATTGCTGAATAGTGGCTGAATAGGAAATGAAAACAAGCAGTTATTTAGAAGAGGAAGTGATCTGGAAAACTAAAACGTATTTTTTATTCAGAATTTTGTAATTGACAGTACAGACGAAATTAGTGGTCGCATTAGTGGTCTGTGAATTACCAATTACCAATTCAGCTGCAGGTTAATTGATTTTACGTTCTCTAGTAATTTTTACCACGACGTATCTGATCCCAAAACCTTTCATTCGCCCCCCCCCCTTACTCGCAGTTGAGTTCAAATACACTTAAACTGTGTAAAAGAAAGCCCAGGAGATTTGTTTCTGATAGATACTGTGGCGTGGTTACTTCTTGCCTTCTTTGACTTTTTCCTTTGTGTTTATGTAAAAGATAAGGTTTACGTGTTTCTTTTACCAAGAGATTTAACCGACCTTCGTCACGGATGCAGTTGCTAGTATCAATCCTGATATATGTGTGTATGACCTGAGTTAGATGGCGTTTGCCGAATCACCAAGGGAGGTACATAATGAACATATACAGGGTGAATACAAAAGTCTGAACCCCCCTTTTATTTTTTGAACCGAAGCAGATATGTCAATTTTGATGAATCCAATGAATAGGAAGTTGTAGGTGGCCTATCCCATGGTGCACTTTTCATCATCCCAAATATGCAAATTAGGACACATTCAAAATTTATCTCAAAAACCGTAAGGGATAGAGAAAAAACCCAATTTCAAACTTGTTCAGCATAAAAAAACAAACAAAACAAAAAAAAATCATCCAAATCGGACCAACCAATCACCCACAATCACGTGGTGAACTGTTTGTGCTTACAAACAGTCACACTGCACAAGGAAAACTGAATGTTGATATTTCCACCATGTAAAGCATGCAAATCATAAAATTAACATAAATTACCATACTCTCATTCACTTTCATGCGGAAAAGCAAATAAAAGGCATGTTTCAGCACACAGAAGACAGAACAATTCCAGAATGGCAAGCTACACTGTTCCGGAAATGGTCACCATGATCTTCTGCTTCGGAGAGGCAAGGAGAAACCTACATGCTGCAGTTAGGTTGTATCGAGACAGATACCCTAACGAACGCCATCCATCTCGTCAAACAATGCGTCACATTATTCAAAGATTCGAGGCTACAGGGAATGTTAATGCCGACCAAGGGCACAAGGCGACGAGGATACAACAACACTAGTTCTGGCTGCAGTTGCTGCAAATCCCCACACAAGCAGCAGAGCAATTGCTGCAGATGTTGGGTGCCATCAGAGAACTGTTCTCAACATTCTACACGCACATCATTTTCACCCATACCATATTCATTGTCACCAGGAGTTACTGCCATTGGATTATGTTTCTAGGGCCGCCTTCTGCAACTGGTTACTTACCTGCCTGGATGACAATCCAAACTTCATTCCTGAGGTGTTGTGGACAGATGAAGCCCAGTTCACCAAGGATGGAGTTATCAACAGGCACAAACATCATCATTGGACAGACGAAAACCCACGATGTCTGCGAGAAGCAACTCATCAAGTAAACTGGAGAATGTGTGGTGTGGATTGTACAATGACACTGTGGTTGGACCGTATTTTTACGATGGAACACTGACTGCAGAACGCTACCGGGCTGAAATTCTCAACGTGGTAGTCACAGACTTCATTGACAATTTGCCATTGGCCTCGTATTAGCGCACGTGGTTTCAGCCTGATGGAGCTCCTCCTCATTACGGGTTGGTCGTTCGCGAGCGTCTAAGTGAGATGTTTGGATACCTGAAGGACAAGGTTTATGCTACGCAGCCCGCCTCACTGGAGGATCTGGTTCAACGAATCCAGGAAGCGTGCCGAGGAGTGACACCAGATATGCTTGCCGATGTTTTGGCGTCAGTTAGGTTCCGTGCCCAATTGTGTTATGGTCCCCACGGTCGTCCCATCGAGCATTTTGTTGATTAACTTTTTTTTTTAAACTGTTTGAAGTAACTTGTTTGTGCAGTGTGACTGTTTGTAAGCTACAAACAGTTCACCACGTTATTGTGGGTGATTAGTTGGTCCGATTAGGATTTTTTTTTGTTTTGTTTGTTTTTTTATGCTGAACAAGTTTGCAATTGGGTTTTTTTCCTCTATCCCTTACAGTTTTTGAGATAAATTTTGAATGTGTCCTAATTTGCATATTTTGGATGATGAAAAGTGCACCATGGGATAGGCCACCCACAACTTCCTATTCATTGGATTCATCAAAAATGACATATCTGCTTCGGTTCAAAAAATAAAAGGGGGTTTAGACTTTTGTATTCACCCTGTATAAGGTAGGTAAAAACTTTGGATATTTGATCTGCTCACTGTCATGCCCCCCTTCTGTTTAGTGACTGAATAACACTTACAGGGCCGAATCTAGAGTTTATAGACAGTGTACAGATTACGAAAGCCTTTTTCTGATTACAACAGGACATTTAGTTTTTTTGTTTTTCATTATTTCATTAGTGATCGTATCCATATTTTTTTATTGTTACTTTAGTCTTGAAAAACGAATTAACAACATGTTTATCCTGTACAAAAATGAGCAGAAATCTATTCTGTGGACTCTTTGTCGCCTACTCTGAATGTCGTTTGTTTGGAATTGTGAAGGTGAATGGTAGAGATAAAGCGGTCGTTAAACTCGGCAGAAGGCTTTCAACCAATTACAAAACGAAATATGATTAAGCCAATTGCAAATTTAATGAGTGCTAAAGAGATGATTAATCTGGTGGCCGGGGAACCGAGGAATTTTAATAGCCTTGAATTCGGAGAAGACTTTAAATGTAATAACTTTATTTTAAAAATCAGCTTCAACTGCCTTACGCCACCTTGGGACTAAAGTCTGCATGCTTGTACTCTTCATTGGTGCGTATGGGCAGTCATTCTCTTTAGACTTTGTTCCATAAAAATAGATGTTCATTTAGTTCACCAACAGAAGGTAATCAGCAGGATGCCAGATAAGAATTGTTAGCGTTATCGTGTTATATCAAAACATGCTCCTCCTACCGATGCGGTCGAAAACGAGATTGTTGTTTCTTTTAGCTTGTCACGTATGCGTCTGAATTAATGGTGGTTCCCTGTAGCAAGATGACTATAACCATACCTTTTGCTGTTTGGGCGAGTTCGCATAATGACATTCCCTTCAATAGTAATAAACAAAGCAGTTCCGTACTTTGGCAACTGAGAAAACTATGCTTTCATGGCCGCGCTCTTGCTCATACGCCCTTTATGAACGGAATCAATGTAAAGCGATTTTTAAAATGGTGCACACCTCATCAAACCTGTACCCTAGTTGCATTTCTTTAAGTTCACGTTTATTCAGAATTTCTTTTCGACCACAGTCACTCCTTTTCGAGGTTGATGGTTCAGATCTTTCCTTCCAAGCTTTAATAATGCGCTAAACAGTTCTTATTCCAGTTTCAGTAATCTATTTGCCTGTTTTCTCTGCTTGGCCAACAATTTGTTCCTGTTGAAATCGGTGACATCTTATCCGCGACCAGGTGCTGCGTCCACAGAGAAATGAAGTGATAAACCAGTACAGGACAAGTTAAAAAAAGTATTTGCACGTGAGCGTAGTAGTAAGTCTGTGGTTGGCTCCTTTAGTGTTTGCATATTGAATATTCGACGGCGACTTTTTTTTGGCCAGGCAGTGATTTTACATAAAACGGATTAAAACATTATTTGCATAGATTTCTAATTCATTGGCCATGTACGTGTGTGTAGTATTTGTATCTAAACAGTTTCTTGCTAAGTGAATAAATCAAACACTGAGGTCTTCAATAATATATTTAAATCTAATGGAAAATTCAGAGTATAACAATGCTATAAATAAGGACCCCACCATCACATCGCCGGTTGATTTATCTTTACATAATGACTAAATAAGACATGAATCGAATTATAACTTCTCTTTAATGTTTGGCTTTGGTTTATTTAATGTTTTTCGTGGAAAACACATAAATTTTTAAATTTTCCTTCATAGGCTGGCGAAAACGAGCGTGGCAATTTAGATAGGTCAACGTTTTCTACGTGGCTTGCAAGCCGTTGATAACAGCCACCTTTAACGATAAACAATCCGGTTACACAGGCTTGTATACGCTGAGCGACATGGAGAGCTAGAGGAACACGGGTGAACTTTGTATACTCTGGATAATCACTTTCCTGATCCGGTGCGTGTTTCCTTCTCTCGGCCCGACGTTAGGGGGTCATTAAGAGGAGGTGCTTTCTGCCTTGACTCCCTTGATCAGCGAGAGCAGCAAGCCTTTTCGATGCTATGAGCATGTCAAAAGTCTCCCCTTTCTCCCACCCACCTTCTGTTTCAATTCCTTTTGTTTTCTCCATTTCCCAATCTTTCTTTGGTACTCCCCCACTCCCTCCCCAACCCTTATCCCCATTCGCATGCCATTTGGAGCTGGCGCGAAACGAGGAACACCAAACGAGAGCCAGGTAAGAAAGGAGATTATGCGAGCCGTAAAAGTCCGAGGCGAGCTCAGTCTCTCTCTCTGCCTACCCTTGCCTCCACAACCCCTAACAAATTCCCTTCTTGTAACCCTATCAAGTTTGGACAAAGCGTTTGTGCCTAACGCGCTCACACACACACACTCGCACAGACACACATCCTCATCCTATTCCCGTTCGCTCCATTAGGAAATGCGGCGAGTTCATGCAAATTCATAGGCTTCACTATTACGCAGTCCGCACGCCCACGCAATAACCGCCGCTTAATATCAGAGACAGCGGGAAGAGAAAAGGAAGATGCGTCACAAGATAAGAGAGACAAGGGAAAGGGGGATATAAAGAAGAAAAGTTGATCGAAAAGAAGGAAGAATGGGTGAGTGAGGTGGGGGTAGAGAGGAAAAGGATATTGAAAAGGACTTTGTGATGATGGAAGACAACGACGAGGAGAATGAAAAATGGGAATAATAGCAAGAGGAACACGAGGAAATATAAAATGCGGGGAGACAAAAAAAGTCGGAGTGGGAGTTAAAACATGATTAAGACGAAGAAGAGGAATTCTAAGAAAATGAAAAAGAAAATGAAAAGAATTTTTTTTACATGAAAAAAACAGGAAAGAATTCAGTGAGCAATAGTTCGTAACAGGAAACCAGTTCTTGCATTCATATTCTAAAGTAAATGAGAAAGAATAGGGTGCTGTTTCTTTGAGAAAAAATCAAATAAAAAAGCAACATATCGAAATATTTTGTATAGAAACCAATTGAATTACAATCGAACTGTGTTAAAACGAGCACTAAGGGATTGTAATATTTTGTCCGTGTAAGTCGTACTCAGTTGTACCTCAGCTCGATCTCACAACCGGAATAGCACCAAATTTGACAGTAAGACTAATAAAGCAACGGGAAGAAGGATTCCACGAAAAAATATTATAGCACATTATTCAGCCCATTCCCTTCCCCGGCGAGTACATCGGCGAACTTCAATGTGACCGCCGTTCTCATAGATCACACATTGCATCCTCTGCACAATATCCTCCGACTGAACGTAACTTTTCACAAAGATTGTTCATTACAGTCCGCGGTATATTGTCCTTTAAGGTAATCAAGTTGGTACCCCACCAAAATAAAATTTGGACTTCAAATAGGCCCACAGCTAAACCCAACTCTTTCCGCCGCAACAGCTTCTGTACCGATCGACCAATGGTGCTCCATCTTCCATAAAGAATATCTGACCTAGACATTTGTCTTTGTTGAAGTGTGGAATGACAAATCTAGTCAGCTAGTCAGCACATCGCAATACATCTATCCACTAACAGTATAGGTTATTGGTCCTATTGGAATAACGTTCACAAAAAAAGAATGGTCCAACGATAAATTCTGCTATGAAGCCACACCAGTAAGTTTCGTTGAATGCAACAGGATTTCCTGAACTGGTGGGATTGTTAGGATGCCCAAATTCGGCAATTGTAGGCGTTAATAGTCCCATTCAGAAGAAAATGGGCCTTATTTTCCCACAGAATTCTCCACGGTCAAGCATCTTCGGCCTCCATTCTGGCAAGAAACGCCAGAGCAAATGTTGAGGTGAGCTTGCCCTCGGACTGTCTTTCAGAGCTTTTCCCACATCTATATAGCCCGAATATCGAAAAATATGGGTTTTCACCTTCAAATTCAAGTTCTTCTAGTTACCAATGGGAGATACATGTACGAGGGTGAATCAAAGAGTAAGTTACATTCTGAAACAGTAAAAACAGATGTAAGTTAAGATCCCATACACACATTCTGAGGAAACGTGCACCATTTATTTCACTTTTCTACTTAATCACCCAACAATTGTAAATACTTGTCTGAAAGTTAAATTAACTTTTCCATGCCGCTGCGGTAAAAAATACACTCCAGCGTTTCTCAACCATGTCAGCTAAGCATTTTGGCGATTTCTTTAATTCTGATTCATCGATTGTCCAGAATCATCTCATTAACGCGGGCAATGTGCTCGGGAGTGTTGGACGTGGATGGTCTTCCTGCGTGGTATTCGTCCATCAATTCTGAGCGCCCATTTTCGAACTGCTGGCACCACTTCACAATTCCAGGACGAGAAATCACATTATCCCCGTAAACACTGCAAATTTCCTTATGGATTTCAACGCAATTTAAGCCTTTCGCCTACAAAAAATGGATTGTTCCACCAATCTCCAAATTAGAGTGTACAACCAGTTGCTGCGCCATGACAACAATACTCTTGCGTGCGCAGTAAACGCGTGAACACGTGGAATCAAGCCGCGTTGCAATTATAAACATGCAGGCAACATCCTTAAAAACGGCGAATGATGTCGGCGCTTTTCGACCACAGATTGTGCTAAATGTAACTTACTTTTTAATTCACCCTCGTATACCGAGATCGTAAGAAATTATTTGCAACTCTCTTGTCAAGTTGGACAGTGATCCTCAGAGTAACGTTTGAAAGGTTTGGAGGTCCTCCCATCTGGGCTTATATATTTGTATCCCAGGCATACCATAAAATAGTATGGTTCGAATAACCATTTTATAAAGCAAAAAGTTGCTATCTTTTCCAAGGATGCTGTTGTGTCCTAGAAGAAACTGTTTCTCATTAAACTGCCTTTTTCTACCTTCCTCAATAATTTTAAGCTGGTGCGAATTATCTTTAACATGGATAGGGATGGGGGAGGCAAGTTACGGGAAAATAACCTGATGTGCTATACAGAGGGTAGAGTACGTTACAACGAAACGATTTGCAAGCGTCATAAATCTATGAGAAACCCCGCCGCCATGTTCGGTGATGTTCTATCTGGTGCTCACGGTGTCGAACTATGGCTCTGCATCGCAGTTTCCATTCAATAAGACTTCGCCGCAGAGTTTTGAGGTCGATCTGTGTTCCATAGACCGTCCAATGCAGGGGGTCGTCTACTTCCAAGGGCGCGTTTCAACAGTACAAAGTCGCAATAATCCATGGAGGATGCGTCTGGAGATTTCAAGGGTATGCCTTCAAACGGAATTGAATGTATGCCCGTCTCCTGTTCCAGTGTTCGCAAATGGGTGACGTTGACTTAGACCTATGACCCGCAGCTTTATCCTGATGCACCCATTCAAGGTTTCGGACGCTTAACCAGTCGGAGATTTTTGTGGATTATGTTGCGTTGACTGTGATACTCCTACCTTATTTGCGACAGCCCTTTGAGTTTTGGGATTTTCTGCAGAGATAAGACGGTTGACTTTGGCTACAACCTCCGATGTTCTGCTTGGAGTGGATCGTTGTCTTGAGGGTCCAGGATCGTCCAACGTTGCTGGTATTGCGGTTTTTCTGTTTTTATTTAGTATGTTACAGATTCCTGCCTTCGAAATGGTGAGACCCCTGGATTTGCATTGGGTTATAATCATGGAATAGGACCACTTTGCGTCGGACAGGGCATTTATATATCCTTCCCAATATCTATCGATTTTTGGCGGCATTCTTGCAGCTAGCGTTTGTACAACGATTAAAAATGAAGCGATGTCCCCTTTATAACTCCTCACGACCGCGTAGCCCTGTAAACCACGTGGCTGGAGAATTTGCATATGTAAATCGTTTAGTTGTAATGTACTCAACCCTCTGTAAACTTTTTATTTGGGCTTAGACTTAAAGATTTAATACCCAATCAATTCAGCAGTCATTTAGAAGATCCTTCAACATCTTATTGAGTCTGTGCCAATCCGCATTCATGCTGTAATTCGGGTAAAAGTGGAATCTAATAAAATATTAAACTGATATCTAATTCATTGGCCAGTACATGTTCATGCAGGCGGTTGGGATTACTGTACAATCGATAAACGCCAATTTCTTGTACATTAAGTTAATGGATCAAAAAAGTGTTTGCTGGGATTATTAAAAAAATATTTTGATTAATCTTTTAATATTTTTTTAATGTTCCTTAGTTGTTTTTTTTTTTTTTTCAAATTTGAGTTAAAAATGAAAGCAGCAGGCGAGGCTCCATTGACTTCCCCTCCTTGTTTAAACGACTCCTCTCTCTTAAATGTTATTTAATAATAAAGTTATTTACATATTTAAAAGTGGAGTTATGAATTTTTTCACGGAAAATAAGAAGAACCCGATGTTATTGTTTCTCCATCCCCCATCTTTATATTAGGTTATTAGAATCAATATGAACTAACGCAGCTGTTGCTTCCCAAACATTTTTAATGCATAAAAAAAAGTTTCCTCATTTTTGTTATGTTTTTTTTTTCCTGATCAAATTCTACAATCAATCATGGCGTGTTTTTCCATGAAGCGGGGGAGGGAGGAGAGTATCGTAAAGATTACCTAATGCCGTGTACGATGTTATTAAGCATCATTCATCGCCCCTGAGTCATAAACTATTTTTCCCGAATAATCGATACAAAAGAAAAAGAAGCGAAATCCCTCTTTTCTGATCTTTCATCCATTTATTTTTTATCGATATGCGTACGCTTTTTTTAATGTAATTTATTGATTGCGCCTTGTCATCTGGAACTTTGTGCGATGGCGTTTTCAGGAAGAGCTGTGGCAACAGAGTCGTTAATATCGAAATGATCGTAAAAATGTTACTTCATGTTAATATGGCTACTGCTAATGGTAATAATGAGATCAAACTACATATGAGCGTTAGATGTAGAGACGACCCTCCTAAGGGTCAATTTTTAGATGAGTAGTGTCATTTGGGTTAGGTCGTAAGAAGTATTAGAACTTGCATTTTATGATCTGTAAAAGTAGATTATTGCCTCGTATTTCTCTTATGCAATTATTAGCTCTGATTGTGTTAATTAAACTGAGTTGCTCTTTTTTTTTTTTCTTGTGAAAAGCAATTTGAACTCGGATGAGAGTATGCTTTGCTCTCCCATCTTTTCCGAGTTGGAATTAGATCGAGAATAGGGTTGTAAAACTGTGCGAAATTTTCTCGATACTTGCGACATTAAAAATTTAACACTGTTCTAATGGAACAAAGACCAAACAAATCTTTGAAAATTTAGGTTTTTGAAAAGTTGTATACCTTGTGAATTTAATAAGAACATCTTCATGTAACTTGTGACATTCTGCTGAAAGTCATCTCCACGCCAAGATAAATTCATCATCTGTCGATTCAAAGATAGTAAGGCATGAGATGAAGTGTCCTTTCTAGTTAGTCCCATAAATGCTTTATACTGTGCAGTCTATTTTGTGTCGTGAATTTGTGTGGCTCTGCCGGGCTCTCTATACAGGGTGTAAATGGACGACGTTTCACAAATTTAAGGATATGTAGAGGATGAAACTCTGAGCAAAAAAGTCTAGTCGCGTTTTTCGATCTGTGGCTCCGTTAAAAAGGTATAGCGCTAAGTTAAAAATTGCTCAGCATCTGTACCAAGATAGATTTCCGGAAGTGACGTCATGAAACTTTAAAGCGCTATAACTTTTTAACGGAGCCACAGATCGAAAAACGCGACTAGACGTTTTTGCTCAGTTTCATCCTCTACATATCCTTAAATATGTGAAACGTCGTCCATTTACACCCTGTATATGTAAAGGATTGATATATCCTTTAGATGATCTAGAGAGGTAAAGTGTAGACATTGCGGCGTTTACGGAACGTTATCTACAAGTATTGGGGGACTGTTCATTATATCATAATACAGCCACCACCTTCCTGCTTAGTTGTCTCTTGGGTCCATATCTTTATGCTGTTTTATAACTGAAATCCTTAGTCATATGACATCATGTTTCCAATCATCAAGAATTCAATAATGGCTTTCCTTGGCTAAGAGAAGACGTAATTTATATATAATTTTTCGCAGACAGCAGTGTTATTTGAGATAGCGGTTTCCTATCTTAGCCAAGCACTTAAAATGCTCCTCTTTGCAGCATCATTAAAAGCTGCTGCTAATGGTTTCATTGAGCTCATACGGTTCGTGTTGTAATTCTGGGAAGCTTCTGCGATCAACAGCTTTTCTCACCTACTTTATGGTTTCAAAGTGCACTTCTTCCCATGGTGTAGCTGTTTGGAAAATTCTAAGCCCAATCCTTCGAGCGCCTATAGCCATTCTTCGTACGAAGACACTCAAATCACAACGGTCGACCGTTATGCTATGTAGCATAAACGAAGGAATGTTGCTATCCACTATATACGAGAGGTGTTCAAATTTGACATGGACTTTATTTTTTATAAAATCAGGAAATTACAAACACACACACACATGTTATTTCTCAAAGAACTCTCCTTGCTAATCTACACATTATTCCTGCGTTCTGTGAGTATCTGGAGAAATCTTCAGGCTGATGTTGAAACCACGTCAGGACAGCCTTTTTCATTTCCTCATTGGAGCCGAACCTGCCATCCCAAGAATTCTATCAATGGTCTAAAAAGGTGATAATCGTAAGGGGAGAGATGTGATAAGATTCCCATTTGAATTCCGTCAGTGTGTTTATAGTTAATTTGGCTGTGTGTGGTCTGGCTTAGTGATGGCTTCAGGGACATCCTCAAAACGTCACAGTATTAGGGTGCATTTATAGTTCGACGTTCTTCCAGAAAATCGACATGAATGATACCCTTA
Organism: Rhysida immarginata; assembly: GCA_023313115.1. Lineage (NCBI taxonomy): Eukaryota > Metazoa > Arthropoda > Chilopoda > Scolopendromorpha > Scolopendridae > Rhysida > Rhysida immarginata. The sequence continues at coordinate 2,396,915 of JAHWFO010034949.1, read as the reverse complement.
ATACCCGAGAATACAGTCGCCATCACTTTCGTTGCCGACGGTGTCATCTTGAATTTCTTGCTTTCATGAGTATGGTGATGAATCCATGTCTCGTCGGTGGTCACAACAAGCCTTAGGAAGCTGTCAACTTCACTGTCATATCGCTGCAGCAACATGGAACAGATGGTTGAATTTCAGCCCGGGTGGTTTTGTGATCCTCTAGACCCATCTGGCACAGATCTGGTTGAATTTCAGCTTATCGTGGATGATGGTCTCCACACTGATGTTCTGATGTTCAGTATTGAAGCCAATTCTGGGTCATGAATTCGCCTGTTGTCTCTAATCAGCTCATTTGTTTGTGCGATGATGCCATCATTGACAGTAGCTGCTGGCCTTGCCTTATGAGGTTCATTGCCGGTGGCTTCTCGCCCTCCTTCAAATTTTTGGCACCAAGTAAAGACGGATGATCGAGACAAACAATGCAGTGAACTGTCTTTGAAATCTGTGATGAATTTAAACAAACAATCGGTTGTCATGGCAATCGGATAAGTGGTTCTGCATTTGCATGACAAGCGGTAGTTGCCATTCCAACAATGAAAGTTTAGATTTTTACAACAATGAAATTTACAAAAATAAAGTCCAGGCCCCTCGTACTTTATAAGCTACTTATGTGATCCTTTTATTCACATGAAACGAACCAGCTTATCGAGGTGGGGTGTTCCACTTAAATTGATAAGTCAGGTATTTTGCAACAACAGGAAGATAAAATTACGCGTCTCATTCCCAAGTGTGCTTGATATGCCTTTCAAAGAAGATTTTGCTCTTATTGACGGTTATATTTTTCAATTTTGTATTATACCTGAGATTCTGTGTTTTTAACAATCGATTTCTTTGCATATGATTTAATCCATGAAACTCTTTGATCCAAAATTTTTCAAATTTGAGTGCGCTTTGTAGTACAAGTAATTCTTTGGATAACTACGTTGGAGACTAGTTATGTGCAGAGTGTCTTGAATTGCAGTTTATTATGAGTTTGGTTTCACTATATGAGTAACAACTCAAGCACAGTGATCCATTTGTTATTCTATATCAGCTCATCTATTGCTCATTTAGCGCGTCATTGACTGCGGTCGTCTGGTTGCATTGCCTTTCAGCGATCATTTTCAGTGACTTGCAACATTTTGAACTGGAAGATATTAGAGGAAACATGATATTGATATTATTCGAGAGCCTTTTTTTGGATTTAAAGCGCTTTCGAAATTCTCTAAAAGATTTTCATGTAATGCATGGCCTCGATGATAATGGGAGATGTTTGTTAATAGAGTTTGCGTTATAGAATTTAATAAAAATAATTTCGAAAGAGATTGAGATCCTTCTCTTAATGCGGTGTGTTTAAAATGGACTTAAAGCGTTCTAAACTATGCCTTATCATAGGATTTTTTTCTTTTAGCATTTTTATTTTTTATATTAAATAACGAGCGAAATGTTTTCCAAACTTCGATCATGAGGATATTGTCAGATATTTCTTTATGTTGTGGAAAAGCGGGTGCGAGATAACAGGTGCAACACGATAATATGAAGAAAAATTGAAACGACAAGCAAATGCTTTTGCGAGCGTGTGAAAAAAGTCAAAACATCGAAACTGAGGAAACTGAAGCCTTGTGTTTTACTTTTGCGAATCACGGTCTTTGTAGAAACCGGAAATAAGTCAGTGGACGAAGAAATCAGGTGGCGAGATATGGGGAGGAATAGAGAGATCGCAGAAGGTAAACAGGAAAGTAACTGTTGAGGACAAGATCAAAGCAAGAAAATAGGCGATATATGGACGCATTTGGAGAATGAAAAATGCAGAGAGTGATGCTTGAAAGAGTAAAAGAAAAAGACCTAAAGAAACATATGGCATGATAAACAAAATTGGACTCAAATGGATTTTCTAAGCGCAGTATTACGAGGGCATCAATTTTTTTTTACCAATCAGAATTTATTAATATAGATAAAACAATTATATCATCTTAATCTAAAAAAGTTTACACAATAAGTTAACGCGACCACGTCCACTTGATACAAAATGATGCTTCCTCAGTATGCTATTTATTTTCATTGAATTCCTTGTTAAAGAGGAAAGCTTCGCTGCTGAAATTCACCAAAGACTTCAGCGTGCACTTTTGGAAACCAGTATTAGAAAATGGTTGCAACACTTCAAAGTAGGAAACACGAGCAGCAAAGATTGGCCTCGCAGCAGTCGCCCTCGAACTGCCTCTACAAGGAAAGGGCTCGCCATCATTAACGAAAACAGACGTGTCACGTGTCTGAAATCGCAACAAAACTTGAAATAGTAGACACTGTTTTCGGTCATCTGAAACGGAATTCTACCGCAAGGATATTGTGAAGCTTGCAGAACGATAGAAAAAACTGCGTGCAAAAAAATGGAGATTATATTGAAAAATGAAGAGAATTTTATATATTAAAGTGATATATTGTCTTTTCTGTATAAATAAATTAGGTTTATAAAAAATTGCTGCTCACGACTTTGTTTGACCCTCCTACAATGCATCCCGGAGTTGGTTATGTTCGATCTAGGTGACCCCATAGATTTTCGATTTGGAGAATGATGTTATATTTGGGGTGTTGTTGGCAAGAATAGTAACTTCGTCGTGCTCGAATTATTCACGGACAATTCTGACTATAAGGCATGTCTTATTGTACTGCTGATATGTGCCATCTTCCTCAGGGAAGGCATGGTTAAGATGTATTGGGGTACCTACCTGATTGGTAACGATAGAGAGGTAATTATTTGGGTTCATGTTGCCTTCCAAAAATATCAGCGGACCAAAAACACGCCATGAAAATATTTCCCATCAGCCTTGCTTTTGCCACATGTGTGTCCTGTTGTTTGTTATCTGAGGATTGGTGCCCGAATATGTCACCGTTCATCTATTCGGTGAAGAAAAAATTGTGATTCATAGAAGAAAGCCACACCGGATCGGTGGCCGAGAGCGCTAAGGCGCAGGTTCGAATTCCGTTGAGGGCATGGATGTTTGTGTTTGTCCTTTTACTAACAAGCTTAGTAGACTAAAAAAAAAGCTTCAACAGACGATCCCCTGCTGGGCTAAATTTCCAATAGTTCCACTAGCTATTTAACATCCTCGACACCGAAAAGTTAAAAGAGGAATATAATAGAAAATAAGAAGACCACTCTGTTAGGGTTCAATGCCGAGATTGCCGTGCAAACTCAAGGAAATTTTTGCGATGAACGGGCATCAGCATGAGTATTGGCATGAAGCGTTTTCTTTAGAATCACTGATCAGCAGAGTTTGCTGGACTGATGCTTTGGAGACCTTTCTGTTTACTCCATGATTCATTTTGACGATAAGTTGCTCAACAGTAGCGCGCCGATTGTCCTGATCAATCAACCCTTTCATCAACAAAGGCATTTGAGGCCTCACAAATTGTATATTGGGTGATCTTACATGTTCTGTTTGCCCAGTATTGATACACTTTTATTATTGCGGCACAAGAAGATGGTGCACAGTTGTAGAATAAGGGAGTCTTTAAGTGTTGAGCCGATACTTCTCTGCATTGGTATTGCCAAGTGTTACAGATGCCGCAAACGGGTCCTAGGCAGTTGCTATTTTCCAATCCGGTATGTAAGAAACCAAAGGGTCGGCTTAGAACCAGGTGGCTAGACTATATGTAGAATCTGGATTCGAGTCACTTGGTATTACCATTGAGGATGATGCCCATAGGGCTGCTCCCGTGACCCTAATGAATAAGCAGATTGGAAAAGTTAAGTGCAGAACAGTTCACAGTGTCCACAGCCATGCCAAGTATGTCAGGTCGCACGCTTTTACCCATGACATTCACTGTTACTGAACCCTTTATACTCGTGTATTTTTAATGACTACTGCATAAAAGAGCTTATAGGTTAGAGCATTTTATACAATTGCCAGTATTTATTAGACGTACAATGTTATATCTCCGCAGAGCTGGTTCATCGGCTTAATATTCCATTATATTCCATTCTAAAAGAGCGCCTTTTTAAATTTTAAATTGTCCGATTCATTATTCCTTCATTCGCAACATTATTACAGTTAGATAAAGCTCCAGTAAATCACACAGCACTGCCTTAAAAATGAATTTAAACGCCCAAAATATTGCTATTTGCTGTCAAGTTGGCCAAGAGCTCGGCGAAAATATATTTTCACGGGTCACCACTAAAGCCGTGTGCAGGGGGTTTACCTATAACGAGATGTTTTCGGCTTTAAAGCGAGACGATTAAGGGTGGGAATGATTTTCCATTCAGTATTAAAAGGATTAGTTGATCCTTAAAATGCAACGGAGGCCGTGATCGATTTGGATTGGTTAACGATAGAGAGCGCCAATTGACTTTTCACAAGCCCCGGCCAGATCACGTTATTAACCTCACCTCATAGTTTCGACCTTCGCTTATTTTCGGTTTAACGTCATCGGCTGGGACGATTAACCGCCGAGGAGTCATTATTAATGTAGGAGAAGAGGATGGGAGGAATTGGTCACGTGTTAAATGGATGAGAGAAAGGGAGGGAACGGCAGAAAAAAAAATACGACCTATTTTTAATCCTGATTCATTCGATGGTGCAAACTTACAGGTGATGCCGGGGAAAGGGTCGAAGAGAAATTAAAATATTAGGTGGAATAAAATCTTGTAAAAATTCCAAGGAGCTTCAGCTGTGACGCATTTTGAATTTAAATTTCAGCCGAAGCTTCTAATAAACAATGGGAACTCGCTGAATCCTTTCCACATTTACATCTATTTCACGTTCACTTTAAAATACAAAGCGGTCCAATTTACCAAACAATACAAATAGCTTTAAGGCAACTATAGCTGGTCTCGTACAATCATGCGGATGCAATACAATTACACATGTTTGCAAAAAATGTTTACGGAAAGTGCTACATGAGATGTTTCACCGAATCCGTGTTTTCTGAAGAGTCAGTTGAAACCAAAAACGACGACTATTTTTTGCAATAGAAGAGTAGCTGTCATATAAACTTAATTATGGATAGAAAAAAGTATTCATTATGTTTGGGGATTACACAATAATACTGTAATTCAGCAGTACTTATACTATGAGACCTTTGCTTCTTTTCATTAAGATCCTTCTCCTTATCCGTGTTCCTTTCTGGGTCTCCGAAATTTCACGCTTTAATATTCAACAGTAGCCACGAGTCGTAGTGTGGATTTGTGTTTTCTCCTTGTTTGTTGTGTTGATCATTGCCCACAGTTTCCGGCACCTCTGCCGTTTATATTGAAATGAGTATTTCAGAAACGGCGACTCTCCGGAACTTTTCACGTATCACAGTTTCAAAGGTTTATCGAGGTGGGTCAGGGAACAAAAAACATGTAACCATCGTGACTCCTGTGGACGGAAAACCCTTGTTGATTAAAGAGGCCAGAGGAGAATGTCAAGACTTATAAGCGAAAACAGAAAGGCAACAATTGCACAAATTACTGCTCATTACAACTCAGTTAGCCAGAAAACAATATCAGAAAGGACAACTAGTATCCGAAGACCATCTTTGGTATCAATGCTGACAGAGAAGAAAGAGAGCGTGCCTCCTCTGTGTACAGCAACACAAGGATTGGAAAAAGGTTGCCTGTTCAAACGAATTTAAGTTCCTGCTGCATCATGTTGATGGAAGGCTTAGAATATGGCGAAAACAACAGGAAGCCATGGACCCCTCATGTGTGATGCGGACTTTACAAGGTGATGGACGCGAAGTAATGGTGTGGGGAATGTCTTCTTGGCATGAATTTGGTTGTCTAATATCGGTAGACGGTCGTTTGGACGGTCCTCTGCTTATTCATTAACTATTGTTGCAGATCAAGATCACCCCTTCGTGCGGATAGCTCCTTCCAGCAGGATAATGCATCAGCACACAGAGACAGAATTTCTACGGATTAGTTCGAAAAATATAACAGTGAGTTCTCCTTGATGCAGTGACCGATTATATATTTCGATGTGCTGACACTGATAATAATCTCAGTTTTTCTCAATCACGTACAGTGATTTCGCAAATCAGAATATTGCACACTGAGCTGCCACTTTATTAGGTACACTTGTCTGTAGTCCATTCAGCCTTAGTTTGCGCGAAATGTGATGGACATGTTAGTTATTATGTATTGTTTAATTTTTGTTTCAGCCTGTTGAATTTCCATTAGCCCTCAAAATCGCCTCTATTCGTTTGGGCATGGGATTTAACGAGATGCTGAAAACGTATGAATGGTGGCTCATGCAGACATGAGAACTTCACGCAATTCCCGGATATTCGATAGAGATATAGACAAGGAGCGAACATTCCTTTCTTGCTCATCCCAAAGATCTTTAATGGGGTTGAGATCTGAAAATATAATTGAATATGTTCAGCAATCCATGTTTCGTTGGAGACAGCGTTATCTATTTAGCACGGGTGTGTCCAATTTAAATGCCCATTTTCATTGTTTTGTGCATTGTATAATTTTTATTAATAAACTCCATCAAAATTATGGACATCAAAAAATGCACTTAAGTGGCAATACAGGTTGGACAAAGTATAGCCATGGCCTTCTAAAACTACCGGGCCTGAACAAGGAAAAGATAAAACATCGTTACGTAGTTCTAGTAGTGTTCGAGAAAGACCAGCTTCGGTACTGAAAAATAAACTGATCAAAATAGGTCTAGCAACAATCCAACCTTCATGGTTTCCAACAAGAAAAAAAAGCACTGAAACATTGAAGATTACATTGTTGCTAGACCTATCTTGGTCAGCTGATTTTTCAGTGCCGGGGCTTGTTAGGCTACGGGTGGTTCTATTACAGAAGTAAGTTCAACATCACAATCTTAGTGCTTCAACAATACATTATTGATGCCATGTTCAGGTCTGGTAGTTTCTAGAGGGCCGTTATGTAGCGATTGATAACAATATACCTAATACCTACAGTAAAAGTCCGTCCAGCCTTAATTTGCTCGAAATGTGATGGCCGTTTCAATTGTTGGACATTGTTACAACAAAAATTAAACATAGCAATTAAGATGTCCATCACATTTCGCGCAAACAAAGGCTGAATGGACTATAGGTAATTATAGAAATTAGATATTGATAACAATAGGCCAGATAGTAATTGATTATTGACAACAATAGACGTCGAAAATGTAGACTGGTTGGATAAAATTTCCCGAGCCCAGGATTGAAAGAACATGATTCTTATGGACAATCGAGCGGAACTTCTTAGAGTCGGGAGTCGGTGCAGTTTATTCAAGAAATGGGGATGATAGCTTTTTTTGAACGAGAGAGAGCTGAAATAATTTTTATTAATGACAGACCATGATAGACATATAATTATTAGAGGATTTTGTTAAGACGAAGAAAATGTTACAAAATTAATTTTTTTTTTTAATTTTATTTTTCTGGTAGATTTGTTAGTTTACTTATTTTTTTCCGTGTAATGTTAAAACAGCGACTCCTCAATGCGAATGGATTGATTATCACATGCTCTTTCTAGGCAACGATCAGTGTTAAAATTTGAAGGAGTCCACGAAAATGCCTGAAAAGCTGAAAAACAAGTTAATCCATTTTCAAGTTATCGTGCAAAAGGCGGACAGCCGGAAAAATGTCTTAACATGCGTGCATTCTAAGAAGTAACTAAAGCTCTTAATAATAAGGATAATGGTTGAGGGATTGAATTTTAGGGGTATTAATGTTATTTTCCAGGTTATCGATTTTTAAATAAATTCAAAGAAGCGAACAATAAAATTTTTATAGTTTCAATAAATTAATTTAAAATGCGGAATATAATTAAAGAATTTTTTAAGAAAAAGAGAGGGGAGAAATCCGATTTTTGAAATTAAAAATAAATTAAATAAAAATTACCGGGGGAAATTGAATCCGAAATAGTGTTTCCCTGCTCCCGCTCATTTCAATTTTTCGCTTTTTCTAATTTTCTTCCTCTTTGGAAATTAATTTCCTCCGTGATTTCTATATAAAATGAAAGTTTTGGGCTTTAATTATCAATTTAATCCCATTTTTTTTTTAATATTTTTTCAATCGTATATTTTTTCTTCTTTACTGAGCGCCTGGCCTGTGTTAACTTTTAAAAATGATCATTTCTCTTTAGATTTGCTGCATTCATGTAAAGATTATATTTGTGCTAATAATCCACATGCACAGGCCAATGAATTAAAAAATCTATTTAATTTTTTTATTGGCACGAATTACAGTTTGTAAGCGGATTGGCTTAGAGTCAGGTGAAGCACTTGTATGTCAGTGAAAGACCAGGCGTTCACCAGGCATTCTCTTAATTCTCTTAGCAGGTTTATTAGAAGAGGATCTTGGGTATGTCCTTCTAAAATGTCCCAAACAATCTCATTATCATCTTTGCTAAACCACTTCTAAACCAACCGTCCATGAAGAAGCCGGCTATAAATGTGCAACCTTGCAGGATGGTCAGAAAACAATGTTCAGTAGTCCGTGGAATGCACCCGACCTTCCAGTTCCATACAAGCAGAAGAGGCTCCATACCACCACCAACATGATCTATTGTTTCATGGGATTCCCATCAAACCCTCTGCCTAGCGAGGGTATATCGCGATTCGTCACACCAGGTAGCTTCCTTACAGTCTTCACGTGGCTCGTCACAACATTCCAAACACCACTGTAGAGGAACTTTCATTTTCTTTACGGAAATCACGGGTTTACATAAAGACAATCAACTCGCCGATTTGGATTCGCTGTAGTTCTTGGTTAAAATCATTGGTCATTTGTTGCACAGTCGCTGTTCTGTTTCTCCGTAGAAGATCCCGCTCGACCGTGTGCTTATTACCTATTTAAGAAGCTGGGTAAATCCAATCTTACAAGGAATCAGTCTTTGAGCCCCGTTATCCCATTTAAACGAAGACGGTGGATCGTTTTTCCAAAGGTTGAATTTTAAGGATACTGCACCTTTCGAGAATCCTATAGCTTCTTTCTTCTTTCAGTCGTGAGAGCAGCTAGACGAATACCTATAACGAGTTTTTTTCAAAATCAATTAGATCTTCTTTTTTCCCCATACTGCTCAAGTTCAAAGGTTAGATTTAACCAACTCTTTCTTAAATAGGTAATAAGTACACTCTAGAATCACATGATCTCAAAGTATTTTGCAGCAATCGGTTTGAAATAAGTTTACGTATGTTTCAGACATTTTCTAATTCTTTAGCCAGTGTATGTACTTTTCCAAAGTGTGCTAGACACTTATATTCAATATATTAATTTCTTACTATGAATGTTACATATATATTCTTCAAAATTATGGTTATGTTCTCTTGCGAAACGGATTCTATAGAGAATTTTATGACCATTTGAGTACGTTGAATTTGATGGCTGTGCTTAGCAGCTTTAGGGGTTTACTTCGTCACACAATGTTTTGGATAGTAAAACAATCTCTTCCTTTTGAATTGAAAACTCTTAACCAGTGCTTAAGTGTAAGAGCGGAGCTTGGTGCTGGAGATATATTTTTCAGGTGTGAAAGGTTCCGTTCCCCCTCGCTTTGTTTGATTTTTATGAATGCAATTTCTCTCCATCACTTCACTTCTGAAGCTCGTAAATCTTGAAAGAAAGCTGCTGTGTGAAAGGTTAAGCGATAATTTTTCATCCAGTGGCAACAGCGTTAAGTGAAGAAGGACGATCCACGTGGAATTATTATTTATTTACGTGTGTTTTTTATCCGGTTTCATTGCCCTTAATGTAAAGAAGAAATATTGAGCGACCATAACGGCGTAAATAGTTCCACGAATCCAGACGGTGGGATTTTAAAGGCGTCGTAAATTATGAGGGAAATGTCATGTGCATTTGTGTTGTGTGCGTGCGCTTTTATGATCATTGCGATATCACATCAACCTACATGTACTTCTTCCCACTACTTGCGCTACGGCTAGTGATCTGTCGGACGACCTACTGAGGATGAAAAGCATCAGCCTTTATAAAAAAACATTTTTCATAGATTAATACGTGGATTCTCTCGATGCGCTTAAAAGCAGATTTCTCTCTGGAAATGAGGCAGTCCAATCGAAGCGGAATCTGACCGCGTATTTTTAAAAGGTCAGGCCTGGAATTGATTTATGTTTCGGTTCATATCAAATATTCCCTGCAATTAAATTAGATAGAATAAACAAACTCTCCTTTTTCTGCACATAAATTCGCTTAGAAGAAGCATATCAGTGAATGGCTTCCAATTAAAATTTCAATCATTAAAATGAGATTTTTCCCTATAGGAAACAATAACCTTCATAGGGTTCTTTGCAATTGAAAATAGAAGAAATCAATCTCGGATGGAGAATAACAAATTTAAAAGAAAGGAGAAAAGATATTGTTATATATAAAATAATTGCAATCTCGTGCAAAGCGAATGTTGACGTATAGAATTGGTTTTTGAAAGGAATATTAACGACCATAACGGTAATCAACATCTTGCCAATATCTTTGCCGGATCTCCCTATTTAGGCAACTCCCAAAACGCTGAATTTAAGACATCATGCCGACAATAGATTCTTGTAAACCTTAAGAGATTAGATAATTCCTAAAATTTACAGCATAACCAAGTCATTCTCATTATCAAGAAACTTAAAAAGAAGAACTTGGTCGAACTCTTATGAATTTTGAAAGTGATAATAATGATGACATGTTTAATACATTTCTTCACTTCAATGATGGTAAAAATTACTTTCTCGTTTGTTTATCTGCATACTGTATATTATGTGCTGGGAAAAGATTGTAATGGGAACCCCTTTCACTTAGAAATTTTCATAATAATGGGTTCTGATTCATATTATAGGAAATTATTAAGGCTTCGTCATAAGGATCAAATCAAGAAGGATCCAACAGACTAAGTACCCATCAGGTGGATCATTAGCGAAAAAAAAGAACTAAGCCTAATCTCTTGATTAAGAAATGCAGAGTTGTTTTACAAAAACAAGTTATATCTATTTATTGGTCATTCTGGGTTATGCATGCATGCATTTACACTTCGTGGGTATTTAGCTAATAGGCTAATATGCTTATTCTCTAAGTTTTATATTAAAAGTTTGCTGGAAGCAAGATTTTTTGCATGACAAGAAGAAACTTTTGTTTATGTAAGAATAGTATGATAACATGAACTTTGAACACCTAAATTACCATATTTTCAAGCCATGTTGGGTGTGTACACAATCACGGTTTTCGTAAGGAGAATTATTATTATTATTATTATTATTATTATTATTATTATTATTATTATTATTA
>JAHWFO010034949.1:2365073-2385655 GCA_023313115.1 Rhysida immarginata | reverse complement strand
TATTATTATTATTATTATTATTATTATTATTATTATTATTATTATTAACAACTGCTACGGCAAACCAAGGCAACCAGGTTTGGACGTTTACTTGGAGGAAAACTTTCAGAGTTCCTCTGTTTATCGGCTTAACAATAAGATCGATGTAGTCTTACTATACGAGCCAAAATGTATGCCACATAGAGATAAATATACAGGGTGTTTCATAATTGGTGTCCCGTCTTTCGGTCCAAATAACGACTCAAGGGGAACAGATTGGGGGGAAATTAATATTGTTTATTTGGTTTTAAAGTCCCCTAATTCAGAATAAAAACATTTCGCGCCCCTGTGGGTGAAGGGGTAAATTTTGAAAATTTTAATTTTGTAGGGTTAGGGGTTAGACCCCATGTGTTATTTAGAAAGTTGTAGAGCATCATGTAAAATGTGGGTTTAGCAAAAAACCCGGTGAAAAAATCTCATGCCCTGCCCCCTTTATCGAGTGGATAAAACAAAAGGTATGGCTAGCCGATGTGGACAAAAACAGAAAAACTCATTAGAAACTTATTAGAACTTTATTACTTATTAGAAAACAGTACATTTGAAAATGAATGAGAATGATTTCCCATCAAGGTAGATGGGCCAAACTTTCGTTTTTTCATTTTACAATTTCCCAATGACGTTTACAAAGACTGTAAACTGAGGAATGCTTCTCCGTATGAACACCTCTACTTCCGTTTTTCATTTCACATTTTACATTTTTTACATTTCCCATTTTCCATGTGCAGTTTTCAAATTTCATAATGTTTTTCCTGGGAGGAAAAGCCCGGACGAGTTTATTAGCTTTTCAGGGTAACGACTCATTCATTCTCATTAATTTTCCAAATGTTTTCTAATAAGTATGGTTTTTGTCCACATCCGCTAGCCATACCTTTCACTTTACCCACTCGATAAAGGGGGCAGGGCATGGGATTTTTTCACCGGGTTTGTTTTGCTAAACCCACATTTTACATGATGCTCTACAACTTTTTAAATAACACATGGGGTCTAACCCCTACCCCCAAAATTAAAATTTTCAAAATTTACCCCTTCACCCCCAGGGACGCGAAATGGTTTTATTCTGAATTAGGGGACATTAAAACCAAATAATCAATATTCATTTTCCCCCAATCTGTTCCCCTTGAGTAGTTATTTGGACCTAAAGACGGGACACCAATTATGAAACACCCTGTATACCAGAGGAGGAAACTCTATTGAAAAAAGTGTCCGATGGCGCTGCAATCCTAGTCAGTCATAAATAGCAAACGACACGCTAAACTCAATGCACAATTAATTGAAAATTTTATAAAAATTTAATAAAACTGATATTTTTTTTAAATTTTTGGATATTGTTGAAATAAGTTATTACAGTTTATGAATATATTTAGATTGCTCGATTGAGTTGTATTTAGTTTTTTTTCTTGTCTACTGTAAGCTTAGCAATATACAAATGCCAAAATCACTTCTACTCCAGAAGTAGAAGTGATTTTGCCAATACATAGCGTATTTTCTCGGTTTGAAGGCGGGTTCTTTTATAGGCCGGAATTTGAGGCGCGGTCATGTGATCCCGGTAAAAAGAAAGTGAAAACGTTCTGGAAGGATTAGGCTATAAATTTCAGATGAGGAAAATGATTCAGAATAGGATGCCGTAATTATAATTTTAAGAAATATTTTAGTGCATGAAAAAGTAAATAAATGTAATGTAGATTACATTTGCAAACTAAAAGAATGTATGGAAGGAATAGAGGCCTGGTCTCAGTTATAGGCAGGGGGTGACGCATGCGATTTTCAATAGGATTAAAAAAGAATTGATCCCTGTGATTAATTGTGATTCTCGTGAACTCAATTTTTATCATTGAGCTTCTTTAAACTTTTTTTTTTTTGTAATAATACCATGCTTTAAAATATCACAGTAAATCAATGACATTAGACAAAATGAAACTGCTTTTAAAACACTTTAAAACAGCTATGAATGCACGGCTTTAAACAGAGATAGTAACTGTTCAACATTAATAATATTTAATAACTAGTCATTTTGTCCAAAAATAAGTATTCGATTTGGGATTTTTTGTTGTCCATAAACAATGATGTCAACTACAATGTCTTTATTGTCCATAAATGGGCAAGTGTACATCATTGCCCATAAATAAGTGTCCATTTTCTCAAACATAATTTATTCAATATAAATTGTGCCAATTTCATAAAAAAAATTATTTATTAAATTGGATTTCGGTGTAATTGCATTAAAGATATGAAAATACGTTGTGAATTTACGGCGTGAAAACTGAAACTATTTAAACCTTTTATTCTGATTGCTCTGCCCTACTCAGGTAAGTGCGAGTAGAGTTGCCTGACAAGTCAGCCATCTTGAATTCGCAGATAGTACGGAAAAAAATGAGTTGCACCTTCCTGGTATGCCTTATTTAGTATACAGGCTCATTTAAAGATAATCCTTAAGATGACCCAAGTGAGGTATATTATGCAATCTTATATATAAAATTCATTTTCTGTTTGTTGTTTGTCACTTACAGTTTTTACCATCGGATGGCGCCAACATCGCACGTCGATTCTTCTTCGACCATGATTCTTATTTCGTTTAGGGCCGGTTCTACCAACCTAGAATTAAGTACTGGAATAAAGCTCAGATAAGTCAAAACTGTGTTATACCATCCTCAGATAGGATAAATCCTCAGATAAACACGAGAATAAACCAAAGATATCCTGATAAAGTTATACGGTCCTCTAGAGGTCGGATATCCACTTATTCCTCGTATAGTGAATCATTTCGCTCAAATTTACGAGCGTTAATGGCGGTACTTCCGGTCCGTTTCGATTTGAAAATTCCTTAAAAACCATATATTTCGTGTTATATAATTACCATTTTAAACTATGACGGTAAGAATAAATCTTAGGGTGCAAGTGAACAACAGATTAGATCTAGATTACCTATCTGTATTTCATTTTCAATGATCGACAACATAGTCCCCAAAAGGAGAAACGAAACGGAAGTTTTGCGTCTCTGAGGCAATGACCTAGAAACTGCGCTTGGCGGCGCGGTTTGGAGTGAAGCCACCGGAAGTGTGCATTCCGCCATGTTGGGAGGTTCAGAAGTAGAATATAAGCATTGCGGAGTAAGTAAGATTTTGGCTTATTTTCTTTATAAAATCGGTGCTATTTAACAATTTAATTATTGATATGATTATTAGGTTTATTTCCTTTTTTTTATGTAGTTAAATAGAAGGATACTCCAGGTATTTAAAAGCTTTGAAAATTGTGTAAAAAATACTACAGTGACAGTAAGTGACTGCAATGTTGGAATGTTAATATTCACAAATTTATTGATGAGCAAATAAAATAGTTCTGGTTACATGTGATCTGATTTTAATTCCTGTTTCTTTATCAGAGAGTTTATTACACAAATAATTCATTTTTATATTACTGTAACTCTTAGAAATTAATTTTATCAGTCTAAAAACATGGAGGGAGAATCGTAAAGAAGCTCATCCAGACTACTGATAAATGGCTTTTGGTTAACTTCGTGAAAAATAGAAGAAGGAGATTACTTTTGAGTCAATCTTCACATGATTGTGGCCAAACACACAGAAATTTTTGACTAACTTGTAAGTCCAATCGAAGCGGGAAGGTACAGCATACGTAAGGCCCATTTTCTCCCAAATCGGAAGAGTCTAGCTAGATTTTTCGCCTAAGTTTGTTTTTTATTATTTATTTATTTTTATTCTGTCACGTAATTCTAAATAACCCTATATTAAGTTGTTTTACAAATGAAGGCGTGAACTCGAATATTTAAATTAACTCGCTTTAAGACAAGTGAAAATTGTTGCTTCAATTTATTCACTTTAACGAATCGCTGAATTCACGCTGAAATCGCTTGAAGTGACCCACGGCCTCCTAGAAACTACCAGGCCTCAACATGACGTCAGTAATGTATTGTTGAAGCACTAAGATTGTGACGTTGAACTAACTTCTGTAATAGCACCACCAGTTTGACGTAACAATGTTTTATCTTTTCCATGTTCAGGCTGGTAGTATCTAGAAGGCCGTGAGTGACCAGTCAAACCAGAAAACTTTGAGGGTTCATTAAAGTGCAGCGCGTCGTCTATTGCACTTCGGGATTCGCAGTCAGTTCTCTTTCCAGCGGAAGAATCTATCAGTGACTAGAGTTTGAAATCAAATTTTCTTGACGAATTTCAACCTTGTCTCTTGGGTGTAAGCCTAGTTGCGTTCGTCACGCTGTGCCGCAACGACCACAAACTTTCTGTAAGAAAAAAAATTACTTGTGGTTTGAAATTTTTACGGGAAAAGTTATTCTTAACTGTCATCTTGTTAGGCTTAAATAATTTACTCAGAAGAATAAAAATAGTTGAAGATAAACCATTTATCGAAGAAATTTTTTTTTTCAATAAAAATTTAAATCAATTTTTAAATCACTTTTTCAGGATGTTACTTAAGGGGTCTATTTCAAAGGAGATTCGTGTGTTTATTAAGTTTTAATTATTTGACTTGTAGAATTTCTCCTCAGAAAAATTGAAATTTTCAAGTCTTTTCAACATTGAGGATCTGCATTGGCTCCTCCTTGGTAAGAATCTAAGTTTAAAATCTAGAAAATGTTGGACGAAGTTGGATTTATTACTTCTAAATTTGCACGCACGTAAATGTTGTTTTTACTAAATTTCGGTATTTTCTTGACGTACATCAATTTTCTCGTAGTATGTGCTGAAAAATTAAACCGGGATTCCTGGGAGAGAGGAAAGGTCAATATTGTGTGAGTATAGAATATATTATTTTAAGTCAAAATATTATATAGACATGCATTCTTTTATTAATGGTTTCTGAGATATAGCTATATGGTTTCTTTTTCGTGCGGCGGTGAATCACTCGAGTGTCAAGTGGGTATGACGGCATATGTATTAGGTGATTGTACCAGTGATGAACAATGGGCCGTAATTCGATTGTTACCTGTTACCTGTTTATGTTTATTATAGCAAATGTTTATTCAGGAAAGCCGTTTCTCCAGTGTATGACAACGCTCATCCACACAGTGTCATTATTACAGTGGTTCATGTACGATCCGGATTTGGCACCATCCAAATTTCACCTCTTCGATCCACTGAAGAATAACCTGAGTGGTCACCAGTTCCAGGATATGGAGGAGGTCTGTCTGGAGGTTGCCAGCTGGCTAAGACAGCAACCAGAAACTTTCTTCGCTGCTGGCTTTGAGGGATCGTAAAACGCTGGGACAAGTGTGTAAATGTTAAAGGAGGTTACGTTGAAAAATAAACCAAATTTCATCGGTAACTGTTTCAACTTTCATTTCTATACCATTTTGCGACTTAAATATTTACTTACCCTTGTTTCTTGTTGCTTGAGTCAATATATTGAGTAATGAGAGAGAATTAACTTATAGACTCTATTCAAGGTCGCCTTTTAATTCATGGCAACCTAATTAAAGCCCTTTTAACCCATGTAGGCTTTGACTCCTCATGTATTCCTGCTTTGACTCTCATGTATTCCTGCTTTGAACTAATTTACTACTTGTAAAAAACAGGTGCTGGCAGTTGGAGACTAGTGAATAACGTGATTGGCTGAATTTGAACTATGATGTTTATCGCTCAGCTAAGGATATTTTCCAAGTAATATTAGACGGACTGTAACTTTTTTGAACTTTTGTTTGTAGGGTTGATTAATGTGTGAGATTTATAAAACTAAAGTTCAATACAAGAGACTAGCTTATTGCACGTATAATGGATGCGCAACTCGCCACGTTCTCACAAGAATTGAAAAATGCTTCGAAGTACGTGGGGAATATTTGAAAATTTGTTATGATAAAGTTATTAAAAAGTTAATGCCCTAGAATAAAAACCATATTAGACACTTCATAATTTTAATTCAAATAGCTGTATCTCGGAACCCATTAATAAAAGACGACATGGTTATATAAACTTAGTCTTGCACGAAATTCTATATCCACACGAAATAGTGCCCTTTCCTCTCCGGACCCACACGAAATATTCCTCAAAATGTGACGTCTGGTTTTTTTATGACATTTATTAATCGATGCATTGTTCATTTAAATTACTCAATCTTCAAATCACCTTCATATAGGTTTACAATGACGTAAACCGAAATATAGGTTTATAATGTTGTAAACCGAAATGGCCGTCGTTCACTATTTATGCATTAAGTATCCCTTTGTAAGCTTAACTTCTTTTACCTTATTATCCAGTGATACCAGTTTTACCTTTTTTACCTTATTTATCGTTAATGTATTTTCATTTAAAATTTTTAATCTTTGATTAGGCTGTTCTAACCGATTTGGAGCGATGTTCAGGATAATTATTCTCAATTTGTCATTGGCTCTCCCTGTGGTAACTTGTGCGTCTGCTTCTAAACACGTCCCGTTAATTCATTATGAAGCGACGTTTATGATGTGTTCGCTAGTCAACCCCATATCATGCTTCCATTATCAAGACTTCTTGACGGGCTTCTTTTTAATCGAAATGAGGGATTTTTCTTAATGAAGCGGCCGGAAACTAATGAAGAGTTCATTGAATGAGTTCATCTTGTGGGATTAATTGACGTAAGGTTGAACAAGGCAGCGCCAAATTGCTCGTCGATTCTTCTCTTTATCCCCCTTTTCTCTATATCATCCTTCTTCCCCTTTCCCTTTTTCCTCCTCTTTTCCTCCTCCATTATTCTTCAACCTCGGGGGTTTCTTTCCCTTCTCACGCTTTTCTCTACCCGTCACCATTTTTTTTCTTTCATTTTTCCGAATCAGTATTGGTGAAGAGGGCGAGTTATGATTCATCCGGGCACTCGTGGTCGCCACCGGTGACCCGAAGGGTCATCAAAGATTCCTAGACAGTCGTTCTTTTTTCCCCCCTCTTTCTTTTCCTCACTTCCTAACACGCCAACCTCGTCCCGATGATAGAGTACGTTACACGGAAAGAGACAGAGTTGGCCCCGTGATGAAAGTCGTCTTTGCCCGCCGCCACCACCACCATCGATGCCCTCCCTTGTTATCGAATCCTGTAATTTCCTTTGGCAGATTTGATTACTGACCAGAAAAAAGGGGGGGGGGTAAGAAAGGAGGGGTGATAAAAAGGTGAAAGGAAAAAGTAAAGGAATTGAGTCAGAAAGTAACAAAAAAGGGAGAAAAGAAGTTTGACGGCGTAAAAAGGAGACAAGGTTGAATGACGAACTTTCATTTAGACAGTGAGATATACGTATCACGCGCACACAACACAACAAACACACACACATTCACGCGCACAATGAAATTAGAAATTTTGTTTAATATTTTGTTGGACCTCTTTTGGCCCAAATTATGCTGGTTGGCAAATGTCGATACGGTGTTGATGCTCTTGTAAGTTGATTGGAGGGGCATCAACAGATATTCCCTTAGTTCTCACAGATTTGTTGGAAGACATGTCATTCGAATAGATCCCATACATCCTCTAAGGGGTTGAAATATGGCTTGCTAAACCACTGCTGAACAAACCGTGCGCGATGAGCAGTAGCATTGACGTTTATGAAGAAACCGTCATATGTAAGATAAAAATGGAGCATTGCAGGATGGATTTAGTCGGCAACAACGTTTAGGTGGTATGTGGAACGAACACGACCTCCATGAATATCAGGGAATCAGTTTCTTATCAGCAGTAGCTCCATACTGCGATACCACTACTAGAATCTTGAGTTGGTTTTGATAAGGCATGCTGGATGCATTGCTTCATTGGGCTCCCGCCAAACCCTCTACCTAACACCGGGTATGTTGCGATTCGCCAGACCACATAATCTTCCAGACTTCTCGTATCAAGTCACGACGTTCCAGACACCACTGTAGAGGAGATTTCCAACTCTTTGCAGAATATCGGGAGTTTTCGTATAGGCATGCGACGGCCGATTTGTATCTACTTCAATTCCCGCTAGATATCGTTCGAAACAGCCGTGTTAAATTCATTTGTCAATTGTTGCCCAATGGATGTCCTGTTTCTCCGTGCAATGTCGTCTTATAATACCGCGATCTCGGTTATGGTTGATAGTTTTGAACGTAACTACCTCTTTTAGACAAAGACTGTGGATGATCATTCAACAGTTGACTTCTCTAGATATAGCACAAGGAAAAAAAGGCTGATAATAGCTGATAAATAGATATAGCACCTTTTGAGAATTCATTCAGCTGCTTTGTTTTTCCATCGTGGCTCCTGTTAGATAAGCACTTACAATGAGCCCCTTTTCGGGTAGGTTCTTCTTTTTCCTTATTCTAATGAAGTTCTAAAAAATAAGTACACGCTTGAATCACATGACCTCAAAGTATTTTACATAAAAACAGGTCGAAACAAATTTTCATTTGTATCTCAGATGTTTCTTATTCATTGGCCAGTGTGTATTTACTATTTTCTGAAAGAAATCATCGAAATAAAAACTTACTTCGTGTTAAAATCTCTTCTCGTAATCTTCAACAATCTTCATTTGGAGTTCTGAAAACTCAGAACTTTGATAACGCCCGTTTACTTTTAGGTTTATAAAAATGACCGCAAACATTCAATTTCGTTGCGGTTTTGAAAATTCATTACGCTTACTCGTTTATATGAATGCTTCCTATGCTGGCAGTTTAAACGTCCCCGTAATGATTAATTTACATCATAGACATTCGAAGAGGGCATTGATCCAATCGATTTATTACATTTGCGTTTTCACTTCCATTAGCATATTGAGTTCGCATTCATGGAATAATTGGTTACAAGAAATTTATTTCTCTTTTTCTTCCCCCCTTCCCCTTCAATATTCCCTATTACAAAGATGAAACACACATTTTCGTATCTGAAAGTGCTGAAGTTGGATTTCCTTATTTTTTGAGTATCACAGAAATAAGGCGACGCTTTTTGAGCTAAGCTAATTTTTTAATGATATAACTTTTTAATTCTGAAATGGAATTCACATTTTGTAATACTGCAGTAATGCTGTAATACGGCTGACGTAATAGGATTCGCGAACGCAAACATTGTATTGTTATAAGTAACTGGATGTACGATAGTTCATAAGGGAACCTACCCATAAAGATTTCGATGAGCAATTGAGTTGTCAGCCTGTTCTCCCTGTCTTAAGATTCCGGACTTTTCTTGTCTGCAAACATATCTGTGAGGTCATTGCAGAGGAATTCAAAAATATTCCTGTAGACTTTTGTAAAAAAAAAAAAAAAAGGCAAAAACAACTACCAGAAACGTCATTCTTCGCCTTCAAACTTGCATCCACTTAGACGGTTTCGTGTTTGACCGTCTACTTGAAAACCGAATTCCCTGCTAAAAGCAGGTTATGTATCAGCTGAAAGTGTTATCATTCCATTTAATACTTATAATATTTCATATGACGTCCCCTTATTTCTAAGACACACTGTTGATTTAAAAATGTTGAATGAATTGAAATAAGTGCAGTGAGTTATGCTTTGATGATATATTGGGAAAGATTCCATATTTAGATTCTATTTGGCGATATTAGAGTCTCCATATGTCACTACAGAAACACGTTTTTATTGCAGAACAAAGGATAGCCCGGTAATAACTCAACAGTAATTGCCTTGCATCCCAGTCGAAAAACTATCTCAACATATCTCGTGTAATTAAGCAACTATAGTTTTAATGCCTTGTTTCAATTGTTCAGTGCTGTAGATCTTCACCCGCAGCACCTTCGTCGATGGATCAGATCTTGGCTCCTTTTTTCTTGAGCTTTTTGGAGGGGTCAGATCCGGGGTGCCCAAAGTTTTGACAAGCCACTACCAATCTATCTATTGTGGAAAGCGAAATAGTCGCGAGCAATTGCGGCAAAATGGGATGGTGTTCAATCCTATTGGAACGATAGTGTCCAACAGACAACAATGTGACTGATCCATAATTCCAACAAAAATTATTCCAATATATCGATGTGTGTATTTCCAAAATCTGTCTGTTCCGCAAACATGAAATGCGGTATAACTGTGTCCTAGCTACCCCCAACTGCACAATTAACTTTTACTTTCACGTTATCTGCAAAGAAAATGAATGCATTACTACATCACACAAGGATTTTATACTCAGTCTGTATTTAAATGAATATTGTAATGCTTCGCGCGAAAACTTCACACCAGCCAAATAGCAAAATTCCTTGTAGGATGTTAGGTTTCTCTTTAAAACTTTATTAATACATGGATTCTATATTTGATTCTTTATGGAAATTTGAATAAAATTAATTACGCCTTATACAGCTGAAGCAACTCGACAATTATGTTCTTTTTTAATTAATAATCAGTGATTTTGCATTTTTGAAAACGGCACAGTAAAAGAGCAGAGAGAGAGAGAGTGCGCGCTTTAAATCTCTCCAATCCGATTAGAGTTAATCCTCCTAGAAAGGGATTAAGCCTTCATTAAAGGATTAAGCTTATTTAATTTAATTCACCTGAGTTCGTTTTCATAAAGAAGAAGAAAAAATGATGTTGCTGTTACTTTTCAAAAGTTTAAATTTCATGCTGTGGCGTCGTAAAATTAACTGTCAGAGGTGAATAATCTTCTAAATATAGTTTGATTTGTTTTCTTTAAATTCAGTTTTATACAGATGCATGAAATCGGATGAAAGAGTACAAAAATAGAATTTATTGACAAATGAATACTGAATTTTTAAAATTATTATATTAAATGTTTGACATTAGTGGCTTTGAGTTTTGGCAGTTCTGGATTAAATTGCAATATAGTTCTCTAGTTCAATGGAAAATGTTTACTATTCAGGAAATTTTAATCTGCTATTGTGTAAGGGCAATTTAATAATTTTAATAAATCTCTTGAACCTCAAGATTGTCATCCTTCAATGTAAGATGTTTAATTTATCTATTATTATTATTTTTGGGGAAACCAAACTCGAACCAAGTCCCAGAGGCGGAACCAAGAGAGGGCCAAAGCCCAATGGACTCAAATGCAAGGAAGGGAAAAATTACGTGCTCGTGGGAGTATTGATGTTTGTGTGTAGGAATTTCCTTACTATGTGACAAGTGTTTATTAGGAATTGTAAATTTCTGTAAGGATTTGTATAAGTGTGGGTTTAAATTCAGTGTTGACAAGCTTTTGTATAATGAGTGTGGAATAACCCCAGTGGTAGAAAGCACGATATTATTATTATTATTATTAATCTAATTTCAACGCATCCTGTAAACTTTGAAATATGTAAATATGCTCTCTCCACCTCTACTAATAAGCATGATGATCTAATGAAGTATCTTATTTCAGTTTTATTTAAGCGTCCACGAAAATTATCATATATACATTTTATCATTATTTTTGTTATATTACTAATGTATACCATGTTTTCGGACAGAGGCTGCAAAAAATAAACTTCTCTGTAGACAGGTTATAATATCATAAATTTAAGAAACTTAAGAAGCAGGGCCCAAGGGTCCAGTTATGAAATTCCCTTTTAAACCAATTATTGCTAGGTCCATTTTGTACAGAGGTTTGCTTTGTAGGAAGGTATTAGAAAGTAGTAGAAGCACGAGTTAAAGATTTGTTGGTTTGAACAATTGAAACATAATCATATCCTTCCTCTCTTCGAAGATTGTGTTAATTTCTCCAATATGTAGCACTAAAGTTAGTTCTTCTTAACTTTCAATAATTCCCAAAATGACGTTAAAGAGAAGCTGGGAGACTTATACACAATGCCTATTGTTAATTCTGAAGCTTGAAACCACTAATGTTGAAAGTTTCCGCTCGATTTAGGGCCTTTATCTTTGGTCTGCTTGCCCATATCTCCGTCTCCAAATAAAAAATTAAAAAATAATCTGCCCGTATACTGTACGCATAGTCCAGATTGACTGCAATAACTCCGACTCCTATGGACCATTTCAGCATACTCTTCATATTGAAGTACAGGGTGAGTTAAAAGTCGCAGTACACCCTGTTTTTTTGAATACCTTGCAGGAATTGGGAAATCTGAATATTCCAGTAAGATATGGGTGAGGTGGTCTATCTTTTACGGTATGTACCGAACGTGGCCGCCATCTTGAAATCGGCCATCTTGAATCTAAGTCAATTTTTTTAAATGGAAAGGGGTCGTGTGATATATCAAATAACATCAGCATTTTCTGATAATTTCATTCCTGTAAACAGATTTGAAGTAGCAGGTATGGTTCAAAAGTTACAATTACAGGCTGGACCATTCTCCATAAAGGAAGTAATTTAATGTGTTCAACATGTTGTCCCTCTTGGTCAAGGCACATTTGAAGGCGCTGAATCCAATCGTCATGCACTCGCAGAAGGATTTCCGAAGAAATGCTGGCACACGCTTCTTCAATGCGTTGCTGGAGATGGTGTCTGTTTCTGATTTTCTGTCTGTTTAAAGCATTTACGAGTTGCTTTAAATGACCCCACAGATAAAAGTCAAGTGGTTTGAGATCAGGTGATCTGAGTGGCCATTCCACAGCACCACGTCCGCCAATCCAATGACCAGAAAATTGAACATCTAACCACGAACATCTGCAACGTTGTGTGGTGGAGCCCCATCCTGTGCTGCGTTGTGGGCTCTTGACGAAGGACGCCAAAACCATTGTTGAGGTTGTCTCGCCACTTTGTACCTTCTCAACCACAGTCCCAGATTCTCGGAATTTCTTAATTAAGCACCTGACAGTGTTGTGTGAAATTGGAGGTCTTTCTGGGTACCGGTTGTTAAAATCTGCAGCTAATAAACGGAAACTCCGTTCTCCAGACATCGAAATGACCTCAATTCTCTCCTCCGTGGTCAAAGCCATCTTCAGTTACCTGCTACAAAATGAAACAAAATGTGTTGTAACTTTTGAACCATAACTGCTACTTCAAATCTGTTTACAGGAATGAAATTATCAGAAAATGCTGATGTTATTTGATATATCACACGACCCCTTTCCATTTAAAAAAGTTAACTTAGATTCAAGATGGCGATTTCAAGATGGCGGCCATGTTCGGTACATACCGTAAAAGATAAACCACCTCACCCATACCTTACTGGAATATTCAGATTTCCCAATTCCTGCAAGGTTTTCGAAAAAACAGGGTGTACTGCGACCTTTGATTCACCCTGTAGATCTTGTCTAGAGGAATATACATATAAAATCTATACCCCTCAGATTCAAAGGACATTGAAAATATGAAGGGTACATATAAATGGACAGAAACAATAAGCAGTTCCATATTAAGCTATTATACCACTTTCCTGTCTGTCTTAGTAAATCCATCTATTTAGACCCCGAAATCTGTTATACAGGGTGCAGCAGAAATAAGTCCCGAATTTCAAACGTAAATAACAAAGCAATGATAGAAGCTAATCAAAAATTTATTTTACAGTTTGAAAGAACAATGTTTACAATTTACGTCACATACACTATTATTTGGTTTTGAAAACAATATTGCCCAATGACGGTTGATCTCCTTGCGAAGTGACAATCAAAGACTAGCACGCTCCGCCGATCCCGCATCTTGCAATTTCTTTCATCAGGAGTGCCTTAAGGTTCAAGTGTACATACGAAAGTCGGGAACAATAGAAGAACTGAATACTGCCTTCTACCAAAAAAATTGCGGCAATAGCACCAAAAATGACCGGGTAATGCAGAACTACCGGGAGAGGCTTCAGAAATGCATACAAAATGAAGTTCGCCATTTGGATGATATTGTTTTCAAAACTAAATGATAATGTATGTGACGTAAATGATAAATACTGTTCTTCCAAACTGTGAAATAAAATTTGAATTATTTCTATTATTGCTTTGTTATTTGCATTTAAAATCTGGGAGTCATTTTGTTTTGCAAAATATGCCTTTGGGTGAGAGAATGGATATCTTTATTTGCGAGTTAGTATTGCTTTAAATGTTAATGATATGAAAAGGTTAATTTATGAAAAAATCAATTTACGAAAAATACATAACATGTTATTTTTACAACATATGCTCAAAATATAAAAGTTTCAAAGTAGCCGATGAAACTTTTCAACTATTACATTATTTACACTATTTGGATGTACGCGACTTTTAGATCATCTTGTATCTGTTTAAGGATTAAATTTGTGTTCGTGAATACAGTAAGGATTCCTTTGGTCTCTTTTATCCCTATCTTATTATAAATTTCCAATAGCAAAAATACTCTGAATGCTAATTTTATACTACTAAGTGTATATGCAAACTATGACAATGTTCCAGGTAGCGTTAATTAAACGTCCAAAATGGCGAGAGAATTTTTTTCAATTCGTTGTTGCTATTCTAGTTTTTTTGGAAACAATTGCTGAAGAAACACTCCACTTGCTGTTTCTTTTGCAGCTCTGCATTCCCATGCATGTGAGAGTTTTCACTTTTTTCTGGAGTGGATTTGAAGACAAGGAAACTTTTTATTTTTTTTTGTATTTTACTTTTTTCAACCCATGAAAGGTTGCCGAGCTCTGGTGTCAGTTGAGTCTCTTCCATGCATGTGGATTTTCTACGATTCCCATTGCACTCGTTGTTTGAGAGTTGCCACATTGCTTTTGTCCTGAAATTCAATATTCAGCCTTTTGATGAGTCAGGGAGGAGGATGGAAGAAAACAGAAAAGGGGGAGAGAGAGATGAGTATGAATTCGAATCAATGAAGCGAATCTACTTAAGTTTTCCCTTCCCTCGCCGGTGGTGCTGCGCTCTGATGGATTTAATTAAGGTTGAAGCCTCTGACAATTAAGAATGGCCATTTAGGAGATGCTCATGTGCCAGAGTTTTACAGTTTGCAAATGAATCGAAAAATAAGAAAAAGAGTCTCGGTGCAGGGGGAGAGGTAAAAGAAGAAAATAAAATGTAAGCGAAAGAGACGGAAGATTGGTGTGAAATGAAGATTGTGAGTGGGTCCCCCGTCCCACTTTTCCCTTCTTTCTCGCTTCGGCAATTGAGCCTGATGTTGAAGGGGAAGATAATCGAAGGTGACATTTGAAATTTCAACAGCAATTAAAGCCTTAACTAGCTTCGGAAACTTCCAAATAAATTAAAACAAAGGAAGGACTTTGATTTCAAAAATCCCCTCCCCGTCTCTTCTCTTGCGTTTCCACCGATAAAACTTGAAGAAAAATTCCTCTCACGCTTTTACTGTTGATCTGTGGGGTAGCTATTCGTGTACATTTTCATCACTTTATGTTTTCACTGCAAACTTCTTTCTTCCTCCTTTCTTTTCCTTCTTACCAAGAAAATTAGAAGAAACCCTCCACCGCCTTCTATTTTGCCTTGTCAACGAAGCAAAAACATCGGATGATGATGATGGCGAAGACTAATTAAAATGGTCGAGGGGCTTAGCGGCAATAAAAAAAGTTAAAAAAAATAAACGTCGGAAGAAAATATAAACTTTGCTAAGTCATCGTTCATCAAACTCCTTTCCAGCAGTCAAACTTCAAGCGAACAAAATTTTTTTTATTTATTCTTGCGAACGCAGAGCGTTTTTTCCATTCACTTTAGGGTTTTCCTTTAATTTTTAATAATTGTGTAATTAGTGCTTTATTAATTTATTTCATTAAGAAACCCCGTAGGAATTTTTGCTCGTGTTTTCTTCTCCATAGTAAAAAAATACACCCCTTATGTGAGAGTAAAAACTCTATAAATATTTTTGCTTGCGTCCCTAATCGATAGAATTTGCTGTTGGAAGCAGCGCGTTTTGTATTTCTTCAAGGATGTGCATCAAATTGGGAAAGGCAACCCGTCAAGAAAATCACTGAGAGAAAGAAAATTCGATTTAAAAAAAGATTCGGAGTTCTAATGCAATTGCTTTACATTCTATTAACACCTCAATTAACCAGTCATTGGATTAAGACAATTGCTTATTGTCACGATTGCAAGTAAGTGTTTTCCCGGCTTTTTTTTCGAGCGTTGAAGGCTTGAATGTAAACAGCGTTACTTAAGTTGGTGAGAAATCGAGAAATATTTGTTTTTATTAAGGATAAATAGGGGTATTTATTCTCTGAAGAATTTAAAATCAACGAACAAATAGATGATTCAACAATAAAGTCTTTATTGTTGTAGCATAAATTTAACTACAAGTGGCAATTTATTATTGGCAGTAGGCATCCTCTTATTTTCTAAGGAAATATTTTCTCCAACCATTTTCTGAGAAAACATTTTTCTTTGCTGCTGCAGTGTTTGCTTAAGAGGTTTCTCTCCAAATATTTTTTTTTAAACTTTTAAATATTTAATTTTTTAAATTGCTTTTAAATTTAACCATTTTTATTTGTTGTTTTATTAAATAATTTAAAAACAAGTTGAAGTGAAGCTTGTTAATTTAAGTGTTACCAACCGGCTAAGGGAGTATTAGTGCTTTACGATTTTTTTATGGCTAGAAAATTACATCTTCATTCTATACAGCAGGATGAGCCAAAAATCTGTCACTTCCTTCCTATCTTGGGTACAAACACAGATATGTAAAGTCCACTAAAGGCAATCAATATAAGAAGTTTAAGTAAATAATAAAAAAAAACTAAAAAAAAAACAAACTTTTAAGGGTGACATTTCTGATGGTACACAAAGACTGATTTCATCTATGCAAGTTAGGACAAATGCAAATCGTATCTTCTTAAAAATATTAAGAAATATATAGGATCCACTGGTCTAATACGTTGGATAATATTACAATAAGCAAGGGTTCAAAAACGATACGGATGTTATTAGTTTATTGCCGACCATTAACAAGGCAGGCTAGATAGTAACAAGTGAGAGTTCGACAATCGACAATCGAACAGCGCAGGGAAATAATGTAACTAGCGGCCCGGAAGCACTGTTTTCACCGCCATACTCGTCCAGAAAGTAACCAGGGGAAGTACGCTGAACTAAGGAAGAAACCAGATGAGACCTAGTTAAGTCATCTAGCAAACTCCGGAAGGTCATGGATGAAAAAATTGAACAACGCCGGCCCCAGAACGGGGCCCTGGGGAACGCCAGCCTTGACGTCGCAGGGGTCAGACAACGTTTGCCAACCTTGACATGATAGGATCTGTGTGACAGTAAGGAGCGAACCAGAGCAATCAGCTCATCAGGGAAACCACAGTTGATCATTTTGAAGATGAGTCCGTCGTGCCAGACTTGGTCGAAGGCCTTATGCACATCCAGAAAAACTATTCCTCCATACATCGAGTAATGGAGAGGACTGTTCAAATCTGCTACAAGCCTCCATATCTGGAGTTGGCATGAGTAATTCGAGCGAAAGCCAAATTGCTCATTGCGAATAAGATTATTAGACTCGCAGAAGTCACTGAACCTTTTCAGGATAGTGCGTTCGAAGACCTTAGAAAGCATAAGCAGGTCTGTAGCTGACGGGAAGAGCAGGATTTAGACCCGGCTTAGGTATAGTGAGGATGACTAAGTCCTTCCAGGCGTTGGGGAAGTAGCCGCGGTTCCAGCAATCGTTTAAGATCTTGGTAATTAAGCAGATAACCCTTGGAGGTAAATTCCTTAGTGCACCGTTGGTGATAGAGTCGATTCCACGAGCCTTTCTGCTCTTATGGTGATCGAGACCTCTGTTACTTCTATGGCATGGAGAGAGTTAAGTAATGTGATCAGTTAAAATGGCATAATTTATGCAGCCTTCACTGATTTTGCGGGTATTCTCGACACCTACCAGTCTATCTGCAAGTGAGAGTTTTGCTAACAATCCAATATATATTAAACATGTGTGGGTTGTCCACGAATCAGGTATATACCATTGAATGGTAATTACCTCTGACTGGTGGGCTTACCATGACTCGTATGGTAATTGGAAACGGCGACCGTAGGTGGACCTACTAGTGAGCTCATTTCCGATTGGCAGAATCGGGAATGTCGATCAAGAAGTCAATGATGGCGTCTCTATCAAATCACGTCTGATTGTTAAGCATGTTCTTCATGTTTCCGTGATGGTGCCTTCTGATTTCCATTTCTTCATGTATTCTTCTCCGCTCTTCTTCCGGTCCATATTATCTTCATGCATTCTTTTATCTATGTTTCTTCGTGATCTCACTTGTTACTATTTAGACAGCTTGATAATAGTGTAACACTGAAACGCGTCGGCTATAAAACTAATAATATCCATATCGTTTGAACCTTGCTTATTGTAATATTAAGAAATAGACAAAAATTTCCATTTACGAACGTGTTCAGCATCAAATTCCATACAAAACAAAAATGAAAAGTTTTTCAAACCCAACCGACGGATCACCCAAAAAAATCGGATTGCAATAACACCGATCATCTTTGTTGATGTAATAGCAACTCACATAAAGCTATTATGCTGTGGTGCAGGTTGACATCACATAAAGCATCTTCTGAACTGATTTTGCAGATTGACTTAATAAGCAAGTGAATAATACCTCTGAATCCACAAAAGGGATTAGTAAATTGATTCATCAATTAATCCACAATTCTTTTGTGGTTTAAGAGGTATTTTTCGCTTGGTTAAACAGTCGAAGACCCAAATGTCAACTACAGATGCAATTTTTGGGTGGTCACTTGATCGAATTTTGGAAATTTTTTTGGTTTGTTCGGAATTTGATGCTGAACAAGATTGTAATTGGAAATTTTTAAGAGAGCGGTCAATCCACTTTTCCAAAAATAATTTATTGATCCACAAATGCACATTTCGATTGCTATGCAATCATGATTCCGCAATCGAAATGTGCATCTATGGATCAATAAATTATTTTGTAGAAAATGGATCGACCGCTCTGTCTCTTCTTAACTGTCCGTATCCACAGTTTAGTTACTCTCTTAACTTATGGAAAAGTTTATCTATCTGTTAAAGCTTAATGATACGATTTGCATTTGTCCTAATTTGCATAGTTTGACATTAATCTGAGTGTACCATCAGTATGATCACCCTCGACTTGCTATTCGTTGCCTTTATAAGAATTTACATAACTACTCTATGCCTATCTAAGATGAAAAAGGGATAACAGATTTGTAACTATCACCTTGTAAAATAATACAGGGCGAGCATAAGATAAAAACAGATTGGAACCTTCTTACATATTGGTGACTAGAGTTGCATCAACTCAAAGTTTCATGTGGTGTCGATTGGCATCTCAGACACTCGTTGCGAACCCCTCCTATTAGTAGGCAATTATGGATGCGATAACTTAGCCCGGACCAGAATTCCTGCAGCAAATCGGAAGTGATCGAGTGTATAATTTCAGAGATGCGAAACTGCGGATTTACCTTCACTATCCGCAACCCTGGATAATACGGATATTTTGCATGGCGTCTGTAAAGAGCTATACATGCTATATCAAAAATCTTCATCCGATTTTAAAATTTTATATTTAAAAAAAAGATCAACAAACAGAAGTATGTCATGTTGCAAACCGCTCAGAATCTGATCAAGTTTTGGTATGGTAGCTTATAAGTATTCAGTGTGACCCCTGCCATCTGCAAGACACACATTCACTCGATATTAAGTTCCTTCCATACATTCTGATGCATGTCTAGTGCACAAAACATCCCCTTTCCTGAAACGTTTGATGCCAACGTCTAATGCTTTGAACTGTTGGGGCTTCGGATCCGAATGTTCGGCGAAAATTGCGCCGCACGGTCGTACTTTTTGAGGCGAAGGAAGCAAACTGCTTTCTTCTGCGAGGTCGCGATCTCACTTGACGGGAATTCACTACGCCTTTCAGACGCGCCCGAGAGACTTCTCGCCGCATTGAAACAAAACTTGACGTCCCCCTCTATTCAATGGAATGCAAATCGTTTATCTGCTACAGTAGAGCTATAGCATTTTGAAATCGGATGAATACTTTTGATATGAGAAGGCAAGAAAATCGACGACATCGCAAAGCATCCTTGAGCGGCTCAAAGAGATGAAAGTCTGAAGGAGCAAGATCTAGGCTGTAGGGAGGGTGTTCCAGTATCTCAAAATTCAACTTTTGATGGTTTGAACGGTGTAGCGAGTCGTTGTGCGCTGTTCCTCACTCTGTATTATCGTATGTTAGCCAACCAGCAGGAGGTGTGCATATGGAGAGTGTGTGATTCAACCCGATACTACGTGAAACTTTGAGTTGATGCAACTGTAGTCACCACTGTATAAAAATATTCCAATAGGTTTATAACTACGAGGGCGGTCCAGAAAGTGGTACCCGTTTACACATATCCATGGCGCCACTGATCCAAATGAAAGCACATGATGCAGGTATCGATACCAACATCTTAGCTTTGCTGAGGTCGAATTTCGAATTCATTCAGTGTGTGGTTTGAGTTTTGTGACGGTTTAAAGTGGAAAAGAAGATAGAAAATCCCGCCAAATGCGAAGACTGAAGCCATCAGTTTTTTCGTTGAAAGTGGCTGCTTAAACTTGCGCGGATTTGTTGGAGTTCGTGAATGGTGCCATTCCAAGGACTTGCGTTTGCTCTCAGGTGTGAAATGGCACACCCAGATTTAAGAGAGAACTGGAGCCGGACACTGTGGACGAACTTCAATAAAGATAACAGGAAACCAGTGATCCACATAACACTTTTAATCGGACGTATGCGCATTTCGGCAGCCACGCTGCCTTCTTCAGCGTACACAAGGATTTTGATCAGAACAGATAAAC
>JAHWFO010034949.1:2337151-2364673 GCA_023313115.1 Rhysida immarginata | reverse complement strand
TTGGCACACCCAGGTTTCATCCCCAGTAACAATTTGGTCGAGGAATTCATCGCCGTAACGAGTCAAGAAGGACAACGCTCTTGTGCTCGTCGGAAAGCATTTTGAGCACCACCTTGCGCAAATTTTCTTGTAATTCAGATGGTCCGTAACGATTTCATGGAGCAGTGCTCGTGAAATTTCAGGGAAATACGTACACATTTCACTAAGTTTTATGCGCCGATCTTGCCTGATGAAATCATCGACACGTTTCTTGAGATCTTCGGTGATAAGAGATGGGTGACTTGACCGCTGTTCATTGTGCACAGTAGCTCGTCCCTTTTTGAAGTTTCGAACCCAATGCCTTACAGATGACTCATCCATAGTTCCCATGCCGTAAACTTCCGTAATTCTGCGATGAATTTCGCTGGGACGGACACTTTCTGCATTCAAAAAACGGATGATGCCTCGCACTTCGCATTTTCTATCTTCTTTTCCATTTTATACCGTCACAAAACTCAAACCACGCACCGAATGAACTCGAAATTCGACCTCAGCAAAACTAAGATGTTGGAATCGATACCTGCATCGTATGCTTTCATTTGGATCAGTGGCGCCATCGATATGCGTTAACTGGTACTATTTTCTGGACTGCCCTCGTATTTGGAATCAAGGAATGTTTTCATACTCAACTAAAATACACCATACGAGGGGAAATTTTTTATACACACCAGAGAATTGTACACTTTTTCAAGCTATGGCTAGACTCTTGGAGGCTATGTTTGAAGAACTCTCTCATGTTGCAGCTTCAGCAGACAAATCCAGATTGGCTCGTCGCAATGGATGATGTTGTGTGCGCTATTGTGAACTTAAGCAAAAGTGGGACATGACTCCCCCCCCCCCTCGGAAAAAAATGCCACCCAACTGTCTTCGGAGGAAATCATGCTGAATGCTTTTTTTTGGGGGGGGGGTATTCCCACAGTTTGAACCTAATTTTTATGCTCGTAAAAGCACTACAATACTAGTAACCTACTGGGACTTCTTAAAGAAGTTACGGGAAGTCGCCAATGCGTAGGGCTGTGAAAAGCTCAGGATGCCATTAATGGCCATTCAGCACATGCAAGCGTACTGGGGCACGAAATGATATGGCACCAAGTGATTTATTTCCTCTACCCTAACCAGAAGAAATGGCTTCATGGAAGGCGCTTTCAAGATGACGAGGTCATTTCAGAGGTGGAAAGTCTACAACGGCCAAAATCAGAACTTCTCCTATGGAGCTTCCGACGAACCGTCATGGCGCTGGCAGTTGACTTGCTGTTTGCTGTCATTGCTTTGCTGTGGTACGCCACTTTTGACGAACCAACCTGGTAATGACATGTCGGTCCCTATGGGTCAGACTGCATGCTCTACCACTGCTGTGACATCGCGTTTCCGTCCTTGCAGCTTTCCAATTTTCAACGAATGGTAAATGATTTAAGTGGTTGATTCATAAATTATTATTGAAGTTGAAAAGGTGATGGTTAGAAGGACTGTCTGTTGTACAAAACATGATGGCGCTCTCTGTTAAAGATGCATGAGCACCATTTCTATGCCCCAAGAGCGATTAAATAAATGGGTTCGAAATGTTTGTTTTAGGTGAGTTTAAAAAATTAACTGTTGTTTGTTTGTCGTTTTGGTTCGTCTTCCATTTTCGAAGAACAAGGCCTCGCGATGCCATTTTGGTTTGCCTCGGTCTTCATCATCTCAAGTGGGATGAAGCTAATAAGGCATCGTAAACGACTCATAAAACAAGACAAGGACCTTGTCGTACTTTGCCGTGACATTTCCCCAATTGCCCCCCTCTTGTTTCGCTTTCTCTTCTCTTCCACGTGCTGATTTTTAGCGCTAACTCGAAGCGCTATTGATTTTGGCGAATGCAATATAAAAGGCCGATGGGTGACTTTGATTCCATCTTAATAAAAGTTGGATCGTAAAGCAAATGATTGGTTGGGCAGGTGATGTTTGAACCACTCAGAGACTTCTGATGGCGATTGCAGGAAGCATCGTTTCATTCGCTTTTATGTTTAATTCAGCGCATTTAGTCTCCGACCAATTAAGGTTGGGCCGCTGCCGTTGCCTCCGAGTCAGGTGGCACGCTCGGAATATATCCAGAGAGCAACGGGAACCCCAGCGTTGTTACGTGCCTCGCTCACTGATGGCAGAAGGGGCAGCCGTAAAACGCTAGTGATCCTCTTTTTCTCTTCTCTTTCTTTACCCTCCCCCCTCCCCCTAAAATTCCCACCTTGGAAATCAACTCCGCCATTCGTGTTTCTCTGCTCTCCTGCTCGGTTTTCGGAGTGAATGTAATTACAGAGGACACGCGAATGAGTTGCTGCGTCCACCGTCCTTCTCCATTTCTCTTTTTCCCAACCCCTAGCACCATCGCTTTCTTTTTTTTCTTCTGCTTCTTCTTCTACTCAACCTTCATTCGATTTTCTTCCTTTTTCGAACTCTCCTTTCCGTGTTCCTTACCTCTTTCAGCCGCACTGGAGGGGAAGAGATAAAATGCGAGAAATAAAGCCTCCTTTTCCTTTACTCTCTTATTGGCGAACGGGAGAAGGTCGTTAGGGATTTGCCGAAATGATTCTCACGTTTTTTATTTGGCCTTCCATCTTCTTTTAGCTCTGTTTTCGCCAATCCCACCTGCGGGCAAGGAGTGAAGGAGGCGCCGGTGACAATGTCGGGATCGTCGAGGAGAGTTTTTAAAACGACACCTAGGAACAATGAGTTTCCGGAATGAATCAACTTCTCCCTCCCGTGAAACATGGTTTCATTACAATGTAATGAAAAAGTGCAAAAAATGCATTTTCATCGTTCTCCGCTGCAAAACGCTCTCTTTAGACTCGTGAATGGTTTACAAAAAAAAAAAGAAAGAAATTCTACCCCCATAAAATGCGGCTAAAGATGAATTGGTTATAGAGACGATTCCATTTCTTTCTCTCTCTCTCTTTTAATGGCTCCGTTTCCCTTTATAACTCCATTGGCACTTTTATCCAAGTTAATATTGAGAAACACGTGGAAATTTTCTGGGCTCTTTCTGTTTCAAGGGACTTAACCCCACTACGACGCAAAAGGCTTTCGCTTTTGCCGTTGACACTAATTCCATTGCGCTCGCAAAGAGCTCCGAGTGAATGATGTTTGCTAATGAGCTCTGGCATTCTACAGACTTCTTAAAACGTAAAGTAAGAATAAATGCCCAGCTTCAATAGATTAACCTTGGGTTCATGTCTGCCCTCGTCGTTTTAAGTGCAGTTGCCGCAACAATAGCCAAGAGCGGAGTAAGAATTTGTGAAATTTTCGTGAAATTTGGACTTCATATTCTGTTCGTTGTTGGCAAAGCGATTTTAAACAAGGAAGATAAAAAAAAATCGCGCGAGCATTATGAGCAACTAAATTTGATTGATCTGATGTAAAATTTCACGCTAAAGACGAATGTGGAGTTCTTTTTTCTATATCTCAAGCAGTTTAGAATTTACTTGACTTCATAATTGATTTTCTTCTTCATAGACATTCAACAATCGAACAGCGCCCAGGGAGATTCAGTGCCACTCGCCCAAAAATTAACCCAGAGAAAGTTAATTCCTTTAGTGGTTAACATGGAGTGCTAACTAGCAGGACGAGAAACCAGATTGTTGATTAACGAGGGAGCGAGGAGGAACTAGGAGATCCCGTAAACCGGAAAAATGGGCCTCTGTATGTCGTCAAAGTTGGCATTCTGTAAGTATCTGACAGAACTTCATACAGTGAACGAGTGGCCCAATATGCCAGAGTGTTGATATGTTTTCCATTTTCCTTAAAGACTCCTGGGCATAATTGCCAATGTGAGACATACCAAAATCGTCATAAATGGAATATTTGTGAAAAACTGTTTTGTTAAGTTGGACGACGGACATAGGGAGCAACGTTTTAAAGATTTGAAGATCTTCCTCATAGTGTTGCTAACATGTTTAAGAGGACAAAATGTAAAGATGTAAAGATTTTTTTTTATAAAAGATGACTTGATTCCCTTATTGGCCATCTAGAGACTCAGGCAACGTCACAATCGCATGGTCGAATAAAGGTCCGAGTTATTCTCTTATCTGTGAGAGAGCACAAGTTGTGGATTATGCATATTTTTATTGTCATTTAATAATGCAATACAGGGGTGATGGAATGACAGTCATTGTTGCGTGAAAAAAAACGCCGAAAAGCGAATACTGTTGGTTCAAAGTATTCGCGGAAAAATTAAGGACAATACAGATTAAATTGAGAAATTCAGTTAAGGACGCAGCAAAAGGATTAATAAAACAATTGGTGAATAGTCTACTTTCGAACAACCGCTTGGCGTTGGCAGCCTTTCAGAGAAAATGCGAGGCCCGGGGCAACTAATATTTTTGAGGCCCTTCAAAATTTAAAATAAAATCTTAACGTTAAATCTTAACGTATTTAATATTTATTCGATTTTAACGTTAATTAATTTACAGAAGCTTTGCGCGATTTAACATTAGCAAATTCAGTTATTGAATTGCAAATTGAGGCCCTTAATATTGTAAGGCTCGGGAAAGCCGTCCCTCTTTACTCCCGCTCTGATAGGCGCTGATTTGCACAGTTTAGAGCCTGCAAAATGAACCTCGTATCCATCGTTATTTCTTCGTAAATCCTGAAGAATCAGACCCATGACATACGGTGCGAGAGATTGCTCAGAAGAATTCATCTGTTTCACGGTTCTTGAGGTTAATACAGGGGTAGGAAGATTGAGACAAGGGAACGCCACACGAAATCATCGATCAGAACAAAGCACAGCGATTGGAATTGCGCTTTTCATGTGAGCAGGAAAAATTTTTGCAATATGTTTTCACTGTTGAAGAAAAGTGGATATTGTACAATATCATACATGTTCGGCTCTTTGGTTGGTACGTTCCAGGAAGAACTCCGAAGCCACCTGCTCGTGCAAAGAAGAGAATGTTTAAATGTTTACTGTATGATGGTCTTCTGTCGGTATCATTCCTTATGCTCCTTCCACTGGTTAAAATCATAAAAGCAAATTGGTGCTAGGCAATATACGGCAGATGCACAAAAATTCTGTATTAGCAGCCAGCATAGAATGTCTCAGTCTCAAACGTAGTCACATGTCCAATGCGCTCAATAATCTTTAACGATAGCTTTTCTTCCACAGCCTTTGTTCTATCTCTGAAAGTGTTAACAGTCGCCATGTTCCAACGAAAGATTTGCAGGGGGGGGGGGGGGATTACATCCAGTTACTAGCCATGCTAGGCGAAGCTTAACTTCCAGAGCTGGCTTGCTCTGTGAAAGCCCCCTAACCCACGGCACCCCCATTCAATGGATATCAGTGTTTAAATAATTGTTTTTGTGAGACTTTCCTATAAGATACAAGGTGAATTAGGCTAAACCTGAATCGCTCAGTATGTATAGCAACGGATGTAATTTGCATGGATCTTCCTATAATCGCTGCACTATAGTCATGTGCCATATAAAAAAAAACCTCTTGTTCCACCCATCAAGACGACGCGCCATACCACATCAACAACTGAACGAATTAGGCTTCCAGTTAATTCTTCATCCATCGTATCCTCGGACTTGGCCCCATGTGACTTTTTGTTTCCAACTTAAAAAAATTGGTTTGGTTAGAGCAAACGTTTCCACTATAATTGGGCCTCCATCTTGACTACCTGGTAGTCTTTCAGAACACTTGGTGGCAGCACGGCTGTATCGTGTTCACGATGGCCCAATTAGTAAATGCAACGAGCGTGATACTGGTGGTTCCCGATTCAAATCCAGGTCGTGGAATTTTTCCTTCCATTTTTACCGATATCATTTCCTTATGTTTGGAGTATCATCTCTAGTTTCCGTTTATAATTTATTTGGTGGGAAATGTTTTTTAACGAATATTTTGCAGATTTTGACAAATGCTATTTTTCAGAAAGGATGAAATAAAAAAATTACCGTTAACTCGTTGGACAAATGAATAACGCTAAATGGAGACTAAGTTGAAAAATAAAAAATATTTCTTCCAAAAAAAACATTAAGACTCATTCGTACCGCGTTATAAGAAACTCAGAATATACATACGAGTCAGGTTAACTCGTACTATCTTCTAAAAATCTCGCTATTAGTAGAGAAAAATCAAATTAGTTCGTAACGCAGTATATGGAAACCGTGAACCCTGTTATATGGAAACCGCCTCATGAGATACTTAGAATTAGTACAATTATATTAATTCATACTGCATTATATGGAAACCGCGTTTTATATAGGCAGTTTTAGGACGCAACTGGATAAACAAAGTCATGCAAGCAAGAGACTGCCCAGGTCACTTAGCTGCTTGTGCCAATTGTTATGATGCTGCATGGTTTCTGGATGTATAGAAGAAGTCCTTGATGACTGAAATGAAAAATTGTTATGTGCGTGGATGAAAAAAAAAAATCCAAGGGAATTCTCCATTATTTTGACCATAAAAATGGAATAGAAAACTAATGCTGTAAACAGACTGCTTACAATTAATCTAATACCCATACCCGGAATATAGAAACCATGCTATACGAGTATCTTTATAGCAGGGTTGTCGCAATCTTTGTTCCGCGTTATATAAAACCGCGTTATAGGAGAGTTGACTTTACCATTTTCATCTTACTTGTCAAACGACCCTCGTAAAAATAAAAGCTTTAAATTATAGACAAATCTTTCTGTAAAAGTGAAGTATAAAAATTCTGAGTCCGTTTCTAAAACTGGAACCGTTGTGCTCTTCTTCATGATTAAAATTTACTGAATGCTTCGAAATTCTTTTAATAATAACAATAATAGCAAGAAGCGCTCTTTTTATTTGGCGACTGTTTTTATTTTTTCCTCCTCCAACTTTTAATTTGACGACTCTTCTATGATTTTGTGCGCCGCGTCCTATTTTTTTTTTCTTTTTGCTTTCTCTCTCTTTTGTCCTATTTCCGCGGTTTCTCCATCCACTCCTCCTCGCCTCCGTCTCCCCGATCCCCCACCCCTTTCGTTTAATGAAAATAAGGTTGGTTCCATTGGAAAGCGAGTAGTTTGTGGTGGAGACGGCATCCGCATTCTCTCTATTTCAATTCTCCCTTGTCCTTTTGGTGGCAGGAAAACCCTGACGTTGATGGTTGTTACGAACGCCGTTTCTCGAAACCCCCTCCTCTTTCATTCCCCCCCCCCCCTTCCCTTCCCTATTCCTCTTCTATCCTTGTAGTCTGCCTCCTTTTGGTTTTACCTACCTCCAACCATGACAACAGAACAAATGAACTCGGTCGTAATTTTCCAAGGAAATAATAGAAAACCATTAATGACTTTTCTGAAAACATTCCTTCCTCCCTTTCATTTGTCTCTTGTTCATCCTCACACCATTCCACTCCTCCACTTTTCATTCCGGTACACCTCCCACACCCCCT
Source organism: Rhysida immarginata (assembly GCA_023313115.1). Taxonomy (NCBI): domain Eukaryota; kingdom Metazoa; phylum Arthropoda; class Chilopoda; order Scolopendromorpha; family Scolopendridae; genus Rhysida; species Rhysida immarginata. The sequence goes on along the minus strand of JAHWFO010034949.1, from coordinate 2,357,252 downwards.
CCCCGACGCATGACGTACAACCTGAAACGGAATCCTTAATTATTGTTGATGTCCGTTACATTCGAATGAAAAGATTATCTTGGATTTCTTGTGTGTATTTTAGCGCCTTCACTGTTCTGAGCCAACGCGACTGTTCGGCGACTGAGATTTGGAAGCTCCACCTCCTCCCCCCCCCCTCTCTCTCTCCCACTGCGTGATTCAAACATTTGAATGTAACAAGCGACGGACCCAACTTTTCAGGGGGAATCATTATTGGGCGCTTTTGAAGAGAATGGGGAGCTTACGCTTTCAATTTGGTTCCTGTTTAACATAGAAAGCACTAAAGTCACCACCGTTAAATATGTGGCCCCCTTAAATTAAGCTTCATTTTCCAATGGCAACAACACACAAGAATTGCCAGTTTTGCAGCTTTGAGCTGCAGCTTTAATTAGCAATTGGGGCTTCTTGGTAATTAATGGTGGATCTCTCGTCGTTATTGTTATCACTCCTTTAATTTAAAGATTAACAATTTCCTACTGTGGTCCTACCGCCGCGTTTCATTTTGCGTATTACTTGTCGGCCCATTGTTGCCGCCTGGCCTTGCTCGTGCGAATAGGCCGTGGGTGTAAATAAAATTTAAATTTGAAATCTTGATGGTAAATAAAGATTTGTTTACACCATCATCATTTCTCTTTTTCCTCTCGCCCATCATCAAGAACAGGGGTTCATTATTTTCATCGCATATTAATTACACTGAAGTGCATTAAGAAGGCTTGCTAATCAATCCGAATTGGAATGAAGAGTTAATTAGTTGGGCCTTAGTTCAACTGCTAGAAGTGTAATTTACCTCCCTTTCTAATGACAATGGAGGAGGAGGGGGGGTTGAAGAATGAAAAGGCTTCTGGCTCGGAGGGGGCCAGGGGGTGGATTTGTTTATTCAATTTAATTAATTGTTGGCCACAAAGTGCAAACGTTCCAAAACCATGGCAAAGGCGGTGCTGGTTTAATTGCTATCGATTAGCTCTCTATTCCTATTGGAACTATAATAATGGAATGGGTTTATCTTGATTCCCTTTATTTTTTCCCGCTGTCATGTTTTTTAATCTATTATTGTCATCTCTTTAGCTGAGTGTAAACATGATATTTTTTTAATCTCATCCAGAGCTTATCGATGTCAAACGCAGTTTATATTAATTAATTTATTAGAATCACGTGAGCATTATTTTTTAATATTGCAATTCGAGTGAAAGAGAGTGGTGATAATCATCTCTCGTAATTTAGACTAAAACTCTATTGAATGAGGTTGCTCTAAGCGATGTCGCAAACGTCTTAATTGAAAACAAACACAAATTAAATGAATGCAAAAAAATCTGGATGACAGCAATACGGTAACTGATATAGCAAGCCGACGCATTTCAGTATGATCACCTATATCGGTGTGCATAAAAATTAAAATTGACAATCGAACAGTGTAGTGTTTTACGTGATCGAATGGAACTGAAGCAAAGCTTCCATAATCTCATCCTTCATAAACATATGCCAAAGAAAATACACTGAACTAGACAAGCAGATTAATGTACCTTCTCATGGTAGAAGGTAATGTCATTGACGATTGTCTAAGCTGGAAGCATAGCAGTAATAGAGGCTACATATACAAAAGTCTATGAAATTCAGTAATCTGGAAAAAGGACAATGTCAGTGTTATCGAAATTGATATCAAGGACCTGTCTTAGATTACGGCGCTTTTTCCTCTGTAGGGCAAGTTTAGAATGCCCGAGAGAAGCTCGTTATTATGATTTTCTACTATAATGGGTCATACTGAAATCAATGGAGTAACTGCGAGCAATTCTCCTATCGATTTGTGCAATACTCCTTAGGATAATATTCTGGAAAGTTTGGAGTCCCTTCCATCTCGCTTTGCAAACTTTGAGCGCATCTTTTTCTTTTAGTAAGCGATCAGCATAGGCTAATTTACCATTTCCATTCATCCATGATCTCGTGTCTTCTTTATATTGCTCCAAAAAAACGCCAATGACTGAGGAAGTATGATGTCGATTTTGAAGTTCTCAATAATTATTTGTAAATTTATTACTATCTGTATGTAATCCATCAATCGGAGTTTAGTTGCATCTGTTTATTTGATTAATGGACGCGCCCTCTTATTTTACATAGTGACTTTTCTCTTTGCATTGTTCTGAAATTTCTTGCTCCAATCATACAAGGGGGACCCTAAAATAAAAAGAAAAATTTTCTGGTGGGCTGAGTGGTGCTTGTTCCGATTTCATTGTTCTAGATCAGTTCTAGATCCAATTATAAATTGTAAATTATAAATAAATTATAAATTTCAAATTACAAATTTCAAATTACAATTTTCAAATTACAACTTACTAACAGATTGAAATTTTATAAAATCAATTTTAAGTCCATCAGAATTAAGGCAAAATTTGATATTGATAAAAATAAGAAACTAATAATTGCTGCAAAAGAGTAAGTGACTCGCATCAGCAGCAAATGATAAAGCAAAACATCAAAAACAAAAAAAAAAATAAAAAATAAAATAAATTTGAGAATCAGAGGAATTATCCATAACGTGTAAGCTTTTGAATGGACTATGAAGCTTAAATAACGTAGTTAAGATGGTTCACCAGAAACTGTGGATATAATAACCTAAAGTAAAAAGGAGAAAACACTTTTCTACAAGAATTATGTAATATACGTATGTACATTTCGATGACCAAGTCATCTTCATCGGCGTAAAGGTAAAATGCAAGGGAACTACTAATTTAATTCGCTAGCTTTTATTAAAGAATTATAAGTGCTTAGGGTTACATTTACAAGTAGAACGTGAAGCATAAAAATACGCATTGGAGGGACAGCTTGAAAAAAGATAGATTACAAGTTAAAATTGTTGATGAAAGAATTTTTATGTTTATCATACAACTCCCATGTTTCACTTCCACATGTTAAAATTGGTAGCAATACTCTTTTATCTACAGTTAAGTTCACATTTCTAGAACATCCACAACCTGCAGCCCATCTCTTCTTCTCAAAATCTCGCCACCAAAGCCATCTTTTTTATCAAACATGTTTCCCAAATACAAATTCATTCACTTGCTCCAGAGAAAGTCCATTTACTAGTCTTTTAAATTGTTTGATCCAACCCTTCCCAAACACAAGCACCTTCGTTTTCTCAATATGGATTCTCATCTTCTGCTTTTCGCACACATCATTCAATCTTTCTGCAAGCACACATTAACCTTGACATCTGTAATAGGTTGGTCTTGTTTTTGTCCAGTAGTTTTGGCTGAAGGAAAAGAAAGGAAACATTCCATAGTCTTGGATCGAACCAGGGACCATTGGCATACACGATTTGTTGCTTCTACTAAATGGGCCATTGTGGTCAATGGTAAAACAAAGCTATCTCCAAGTGTCTTGAGTTTATAGCTTGAAGAAGAGGGGACATTATCCCTGAAACGTTCATACGTACAGTAAAGTTTATTTGTGGAAAAGTGTGATGTTTATTGTTCTTCTATCACTTATACATATATTCAACCGAAACTACTGAACAAAAAAGGACTTCGCCCTATGTTGAGAAATGAATACTTCCATGAAAATAAAACACTCCAGTTCCTGTGCATGTAAATGTTCAAATTGTAATTTGAAATATTTGGTTATAATAAATAATTGAAATATTTTACCTTTTTATTATCTTATTATGCTATCCGTCCTTTTACTTATTAATTAATTCTAATATATTATAAAGACTTTGAATTATTGATTTTTCTTTTTAAATAAATAAATAAAACTAGAGGACGTTGTCTTTTAAACCCGGAGTGATGGCTGCCTGTCTCGTGTAGAAAGGAAAACATCCGAACGGAGCTTGTTGGCGCAACGGTGTTTCGAAGGCTAATTTGCAAGGCGTTTCCAGTGTAGATCTTGTCAGTGGCAATTAGTGAGGTTTATCGGTCCACGAAGAAGTGTTCAGAATTCAAAATCAGTGAACGTTTGATGAGCGGTGGGCGGATGATTTTAACAAAGAGCTTTACATAGAGCAGGAGAGTGGGGGAACGATTTTATGCGTCGCTCGTATTTAAGGGATGCTAAGGGATCCCCAAGGACATTTGATATGAGAAAGAGAGGGAATACGGTTTTTTAAAAGAAATGAGGAATTTTGCCCCCTCCTCCTTCCTTCCTCTTTATTTCCGAATATATTTTTCGGATGCCTTTTGCATATGAAAACAGGTGCAGCGGCATTAAAGCATGAGCTAACGAAGGAAATTAAAGGTAAGAGAGCAAAAAGGGTACTTAAAGACGATTCTTTTTACTCGTTTATTGACACACACAGTTAAAAGTTCGTTTGTGTTTTTTGTTCCCTTCAAGTGTTTCACGTTTGGTTGTAGTTTTAGCAAAGAGCGAGGGGAAAAGCAAACGGATTAGAGGAGACGAATTGAATTTAGTATAATTGAAAATTAAAAGTTAAATAATTATTGTAATTGTTTGATGTATCCTTATAAAATATTTAAACTTTGAAGAGTATGCATTTCTAAATTATGTTTTCAAATAGAGGGTTTGAATTTAATTTTTTAATGCTAAAACATTTTAAAATGAGTAACTTATTTGAATTTACCCATCATGCATCTGCTAAAAGTGGCATTCCAACTTTTAAAGAAAAATGGTGTGGAACTTCATATGAATTTAAAAGAAAAATAAAACCAAGGCAGAAAAATAAGATCAAAGCAGTGTTGTAATTCTGTTTAATAATTCAAATATACTTTGATTTACTTTGTCATGGTAATTACTAGGTAACCACAAAAGTTCTTGCCGTTTTTAATTCCTCTAGCACCTTCTGCCAACGTGTCTCCAGTTGATCAATCCCCTGGTTGTAAAACGAGCCAGTCTTGGACTCAAAGAACTCCGTGAGTGCCTGTTTCGCAGATCTGTATCATTGGTGTAGGATTTTCCACGAAGATAGTTGTCTAGAGAATGGAAAAGGTGATAATCTGTTGGAGCAAGATCTGGTGAGTAAGGTGGAAGACACAAAGTTTCCCAGTCAAGCCGCTCTATAGTTTCCCTGGCCACCCGCGCCACATGTGGCCAGGCATTGTCATGAAGGAAGAGTACCTCTTGGCGATTCACCAATGCTGGCTCCTTCTGCTGCAATGCCTGTTGCACACGTTCCAACTGGTGGAAATACAGGTCCCCAGTGATGGTTTGGCCAATTGATAGCAGCTCGTAGTGAACCATTTAGCGTCTAGTCCTCCAGACACACTAAACTGCGGAGTTCATCAGAAATGGCAAATTTTTCCGACCTGAATTCCTGGAACCAATGCCTTGCGGTGCATTCATTTACAGCATCATCTCCAAACGCAAGACACATTCGGCGACTTGCTGCTGCTGCTGACAAGCCCACCTTGAAGTCATAAAGCAAACAACACCCACCTTGAAGTCATAACCATCTCCTTCGATACCTTCATTTGTCTTCACTTTTGCACGAGATATGATTGATGTGAATGCCCAACAGCCCTGTATTTATACAGGCTAACCTTCCTGCTTCCCCTGACAGATTTTGGACCTCACTGTACACTCATTTGCATATATTCTATCACTTCCTTTTATGGCAACATAAAAACGGCAAGAACTTTTGTGGTTACAAACATATATTATTTTCCGAGGACTTCATCCAAATAATCAAAGTACTTGAAGTTTTTTCTTAATTTACCTGTCTTGGCGATGTTGTCCTTAATTTTTTTATACTGCCAGAACAAGCATTTCCATTTGTGGTCACATTGGATTCATATCAATTTACATATTTAATATGGCGATAATTTTTGACTATCTCCACCATTTTCTGCATTTATCCCAGATCTTCGCTTGTTTTATCCCAAATGTTTTGATAAATTCCACAGATACCGTCGATTTTAGGAGTCTAAATAGCCGAATCAGAGACTTGCGGTAAAATCTCATTTCCGAAATTATCTACAAGAATTAATATGAATAAAAATTAATGACAACAGTGCTGCTAAGTCAGTCACGTTGAGTCCATGCTTTAGGCTATTGTGTAGTTGAGAACGAAAGGTCAAAAGAAAGTGATAACGATTGTACAATTTTCAGGCAAATTTGCGGTCTTAAAGTATTGGAGGTTAGAACAGGCGCCCTAACGACATGTTTACGAAGTTGCAAAAAGTTCTTGGATCAAAACTGAGGTTGCATGAGGCGTACTGTAAAAGACTGTTTAAGCAGAAAGCGATCGCACTTTCTGGAAACGACCCTTACTATCCTTCATCATGACAATGCGATGAGTCATACTACTAACGACGTGACGGAATTTCTACGCCGCTGCCGATAGGCAATACAGGAACATTCGCCTTATTCACCTTATTCACTATGATCTCTTCGCCAAAATGATATAATATAGCCACTTAGCGGGAATCATTGCAACACAAAATCCGCCATTATCCATGACTTAGACTGGTCACTTCGGGACATCGACAGAGATGGACGCGCTGATGGTATACGATGCCTTCCTCAAGTGTGGTAGAAAGTGGTAAACATAGAGGACGATTTTATTGTAGAGTTGTAAGTGATATCTCCTAAAATAATAAAGCCTTTTCAAAAGTATAGGACTGTTGGCATTACTTTTTATCCAACCCATGTAGTTCAGAAAAAGATAATGATAAAAAGATAATTTGACAAAACATTCGATGTTGTTCTCAGCAGTTTCGCCAGTTCAAAGTAAACAAGAAATTAATCCTCTCAAGGAAGTTATAGGAAATTAGCGGAAGTCCGGAGTTCATCTATTTTTACTCCTCCTATTCGAAATTTTCTATCTCCTATTTTTTAAGCAAAAATCGATTTTTTCAAAGTAGCATTTAGAAAATGGAAAATAACAATAATTTATTTCGTTTCTTATCATTTCCAATCGAATGGCATAACAGATATCAGTTGTTGCTATTTGGAAACGTTAAAACAGGTCGAACCCCGTTATAACAAACTGCATGAGGAATGCAAAAATTTTTCGTTATATCAAATGATAATGCTCGTCATGAAGAAAACTACGATGAGTGAAAATAATGACAACGATGAAACTGCATTTCAATTGGAAGGGTGTCAGGGTTTTGGGTGGGGAGGTCAATTGGAAAAAGAGAGTTATCAAGGAGGCTATTTTTATGAGTAAATCAAAGAACACCCTGGCTAAAGCATCACATGACCTACACAGTGACTGGTCGATCATGTGACACTCGTTGGCATGGACTTCCTGTTTCTCTTTTTATTATTTGTTTTCCTTTTTATTGTATCACTTCTCCCCATTTACTTCTGAAGATGAGTGTCTGGTACATATGAAAACGTTAAAGTTAACATAATGTGATATGTAATATGTTTCATTTTTGTATTATTGGATTTTATCCCGGACTTATTTGAAAATTTCAAATTTAAGTGAGAGATCACAGTTTTCTCATCATCGTTGTCATTATTTTCACTCATCGTAGTTTTCTTCAAATGCAACTTGGATTTTTATTTTGGACTTATTTTCAAAATTCAAAATTTAAGTGAGAAATCACAACTACCTCATCACTCGCCACCATTGCCTTCATTTCATCGTAGTTTTCTTCAAAATAAATCAGAAGTGCTTTTATTCATATCCATAAGGAGTAGTATTTCAAATGGTCTCAACATGTTATTTCTGCAAGTTTTGTTTTATGCCATTGTCTAGAATAATTGATATGTTTAAAGATATTATCAAAATCTGGTGTTGTAGTATTAAGCTTTTAAATACTGCAGTTTTTAAATATTATTTGGGCATTTTTATTGTGGATTATATTTTTTCGTGTAGGCCATTCTCATTCTTTATGTTTAGGGAGGGGGGAGATTCTTGTAATAAATTTTTAAATTCACTCATAATAAACTTTTTTAATATTTAATTTATTATTTTTTAAGTATTCTTTTTATTAATTGGGTTTTTCAATATTGGAAAAAGAATTTTACATGTTGAAATCGGAGAAAATATTTAATGTATTTACATAATTTTAACCCAATGTTAGAAAATGTCTTCCTTGATATTTGAAGTCTATTGCGTAGTAGTTGTCTTCATGCTAGACCAGGCCAGTCAATTATAATCGCTTAGTTTCTGGCATTGATTCACGTCTGGTAAAACCTCACACTTTTGAGAAAACGATGAAAATCGCTCTTCTAGAACACTGTTCACGTGTGGACGTGATACTATATCCTTTAGCATAAACAAAAACCCTCATTAACAAACTTCAAATTTCAAATTTCGTTTTAAGCGGTAAAAAAATAAAAATTTTTGCAAAAGTTTTGCTTTAAGCGATTTTTCCTTATGCTGGATTCGCTGTAGCCAAAATCTTTAATATGGAGTTCTATTTTGAAAAATTCAGTTTTGAAACGCTTCGTTATAACGAGGATTTCATTTTTTGGGAGTTCGTTATAACGAGGATTTCGTTATATGCGAGTTCGTTATAACGGGGTTAGACCTGTAATATTAAAGACCACGTAACCGCTATCCCTGCTATTCCGAACCCTTTGGGCCAAAACTTCATAGTAATGTAGATCTTGCCTAGAGAAATCTGCATACAGAATTTCACTTCTATACATACCTTTTTACCATTTAGACAGATAGACCCTTCTAATTTCCATTCGACTCCGACCCTAGTGGGGCAATCGAAACCAAACTAAATGGTAAAGTAGGACATGCCCATGGTAAGATAATTTTGAATTTCAACCTTTTTTGTAAAGAAAAAAAAAATACGAAAATATGAAGGGTACAGGCAGATAGATAGATAGACAGACAGACGGACATTGATAAACCTGTATGTAGCTCCATTCTTCCGCTGCTTAATATTTGTAAATAATTAAATAATTTAGGCTGAAAGTTAATGTAACACAGGATAATGTAACATTGCTGTAAATATAGATCTATAAGGAGAGGGCAAAATATATTTTTTCAGTGGTTCTAGTTGTATAGATCTTTCTAAGAGGAAAAAGGTTTGTATTTTGTACCATTTCTCTCTCTGTCTTTCTCCCTCTCCCTCTTTCTCTGTGTGTGCCTTTTCGTCGTTCATTACGCTCCGGTTGCACACGTTGATGGGTCCATTTTTCCGATGTTCGTGCCGTGTCGTTTTGCGGTCGCCTAATTACGATCTCTGTGTGCGTCGCCGTGTAGATGAACAAGGTTCCGGTTGAATATACACAGCCACTTTTGGGCTTCTTGTCCCTCCTCTGCCCTTCTATTTCGTTGGCCCTTGAGCCCTCAAAATAGTAGTAGTCCCCCCCCCCTCCTCTTCCTTTTCGTGTCTCTACCTCTTTTTCCTGGAGACTACATCTTTTAGGTCGTCGTCATTAAGGGAGGCTTTTATTACCGAACATCATAATTGAAACGAAATCTTCGAGAAATGTCCCACCAAGAACACGGCTCCTCTCGCTTGTTTAAGTTAGTTTTAGTTATTATTATTTTGCTTTTTTTCCCCCTCTCCTTTTTTTCTTTTTTTTCTCTTTTCCAAAGACGTTTTGTAATTTTAATTTTCCTTTGCAGACGTCAAGCGAGGCGAATAGGCCGAAGTTTTCAAAGTGAGGTTTAATCCTTATAAGCTGTGTGAGCTTTGTTTGCTTAATTTACTGTATGCAAATATTCACAAAAGATTTTCTTTTCTCTCTCCTCCCCCATTTCTCTTTTAATTTCTGCAAATGGACTTTTCCGTGTTTCCTTGATATTTTTTCCAGATAGAAGGAAAAAATTAAAATGAAAAGATGCTATCTGAGAAAATTAACACCATTCAAGCGAAATTGGAAATTTTTTCCCCCACTCTTTGAAATGGTTCTTGTTGCGTGACTTTTGCCATTAAAGAAGAAAACTTAATTTTTTTTGGCCTCCTTATTTGTTCAGTTGTTTAATCGTCCTTGTTTGTGATTTTCAAACGCTTTAAGCGTTCGATGCAAGGCAGTGTGGCGTGAAAGTGTCCTTAAAACTAATCGAATAAAAGGCTCTTTTATGAATAAAGTCGACGGCTGTTTTAATTAAGATGCTGCTCCATCGAATAGTGTGGATAATAGCATGTAAATTTTAAGATTATGCGTTTCATGGAAAATAAGTTAAAGTTTTATAAAAATTAAAAACAATAATAACCAACGGGAATTGTACTAATTTAAAGTAAAAAGACGAAAAAATCTCTTGTTCACATATACTTTCTGGATACACGTTTCAGAATACATATTTTGTGATAGCGTTTTAGAAGAGTAATATTAAAACATTGAAATAAATATATAGAAACAAAAAGGAAAAAAATAGTTATTTAAGAATAAAACCAAATGAGAATTATCAAAACGAAATTAAAAAGTTTGAGTCATGTGAAAGAATATAAATGGGTAAATGTATTCGATAGCATGTGTGGGTAAGTGAATTAGATTTTGTATAAGCATGTTTGAGTGAGATATGTAAGTCGATGTGTATGAATAAGCATAAGTTTGTGAATGTGTGAATAGTGTATGAGATAGTGAGGGTATATCAGTGGATGCGTGAGAATAAAGCATCAAACCATAAAAACAGAATACCAGGGGATATCAGAAAGCAACGCCATTTATTTTTCAACGGAGGGAATATAGTCGCTGTGTAAAAGTTAACATCGCCAAAAAGAGTGCTGAATACATGCGTAAGTGCTACCAGTCGTTTTACAAATGGCCGCCGCTATCATATCGTCTACGGTGGAAGAACAGCGAGCTGTTATAAGGTTTCCTTTCGCAAAATATAAGAAACCCGCTGAAATTCTTGACGAAATGGTAGAAATTTACGATGCCGATTTTCTGGACTATTCCAATGTGTGCAAACGGTGTGTAAATGGTGTAAAATGTCCTGGGTCTTGCAATCCTCACCTGGGCCTATAACTGTAAGCATGGTGTGGAAACATCCAAATTCTCCAATTCGCAAAAAAAATCAAAGTTTCTTCTTCACGCTGAAAGATTTTGCTTACAGTATTGTTTGGATGTGCAAGGCATCCTACTCGCAGAGTTCCTACCTCGTGGGTCAATCGTCAAGCCGCTATCTATTGTAAAACCTAACCTAACCTAACCTTATTGTTAAATTTAAACTCCATGTTGAATAATGAGTGATTACGCAGTCATATCATACGGTTGAATAACAATTGATCCAATTTTGAAAGTTTTTTTCAAATTTATGCTTATTATTGAGTCTATTATATACACGTTTTATATCACGTCGGTATCCGCTGTCATATATAGATATATTGAATATCGATTATCGATAATTGACTTTTCCATAGTATCTATCGGAATATTGATCACCGATCAATACCAAAAATTTATCGATTTCATATGTACTATTAAACTGTTTTAGTTCCTTTTTACTGTGACTCACCATTTTCGAGATATAGCAAATTGCGGAAATTCTATTTTTGGCCGATATCTCTGGACCTATTGTTCCCACAGAAATGTGGATGCGATATTCGTAATCAGCAATGAAAGACGCATTCATTTCATATATCATTTGAAGCACTTGTTGCTTCTCGCTGATGAGGAGACAGAGCTCCGAAATGTACATGAGTTTTTATTTTATAAGATTCATTTATATGGAATAGTGGTTTCTTTTCTTCCTTTCTTGTTATCTAGTCTCTTCAGTTTGGCATAAAATAGGGTTTACTTACTTAGATAATCCTTTTTGCGGTTGAAATTTAATCTGTTGATGAATTCATGGAACTCTTGATAGTATCAGCTCTTAGCAGTTTAATTCATTGTTTCGTAACTTGCATTTGATTTGCTATAGCTGCCGCCACATAAGTTGAACAACAGGATGACGTCATTTCAACGCCAGCCAATAGACTTTAACGGGAAGTAAATCGCTTAGCTATTCCTTGAAACGTCCGCTTTCGTTTTCGAAACATTGTTTTCGTATTTATATGTAGTTCTATTTTCGTTTTTTCTTTTAAATACATAAATGAAATTAATAAATCAATAAATTAAAAAATGACGCAGAATAGTCGACTTGAAGGCAATTTGTTTTATATTAAGAATTTTAATAGGCTTTCCACGTTTCAACGATATCTCCACCATTACTATAGTAGAACAAGCGCATCATGGGTAAAAAGCATATTGATGAGAAGACTTACTGCGCATGTCAAAAAGATCGTTCAACTTAAGTGGCGGCAACTATAATCATTTCATTTAAAATTTTCATTTTGAATGCCTATCAGTCTATTGTTTTCATTGTTACTATCTTCAAAGATCGTCACAATGTGATTGAAATATTCATACAGAGAGTATTTAATATATGGGGGAGAGAGGTTTATTTCCCTTCTTTTTATTCTTAATTTAAAGATTATCCACAGTATTACTTCAATCAATAATGGAGTTGTACTACTATCGACTTTAAGTTTTCATATATTTTCAGAACTAATGGAAATGAGACGAGAAAAGTTGGCTTTTGTTGAAAAACATGTTTCGACTCTTATGAAGGGGCCTCTGGAAGTTAGTGGTTTTTGAAATGCTCAAAATCGATTCGTGAATTCATTTGTGCTACTAGGCCTTTAAATGAAAATACGTTATAAGGATCGATTACGCGTACACGGGAAAGCAATAGGAATAGTATTGGAAAGGGAGCTTTTGTTTGTTGTTTTTGTTTTTTGTTTATTTTTTTTGGGCAAAAATTAATCTTTTTAGAAGTTTCTTTCAACGCAGAGAGACGGAAGCCGTTCAAGTTTTTTTTCATTATTTGGTGGAATTAAATCTTTAGAATCGAATGCTATTACTGATTTGTTTTGACTTCCTTTTGTTAATACTTTAAAAAAAGGTTCAAACCATTATAAAAGAAATTTAAGGTTTTATTCTTATAGTTCTATAAAGCAGCCATAAAAACATTACTTTCTTTAGCTTATCCAATAAGAGTTTTGCACGGTGAGGAAAACCGTTTAAAGAAAGCGCCCTATAGCCTTCATTACAGAAAGGTTTTATTATGATGAAGCTGGAAATGAGTAAATTACCTTTCTCTTTTTAAGTAATGGAAGAATACAGCTGTTTATTGGTTTTGCTACTGTATGTCCAGCTGTCTCCTTCATATTTTCTACATTTTTTTGACGTAGAATTTTGAAATTTTTTATGCATCTTGCTATTGGCATATCCTATTTCACTGTTTAGTTTGGTTTTGATTGGCCAACTTGGGTCGGTTTAGAGAGTGAGGTTTAGAGGCCAATATGGTATGTAAAGGAGTGAAATTCGGTTTCAGATTCCTCTAGGCAAAAAATGAATTTTTGACCAGGTTGTCCCAGGGCGTAGCTTTAATTAGTTTCTGGATTTTAGAAACTATTCAGGCTTTCAAAAGGCAATAAAAAGCATATGATGCGTGATTCGGTTGGAAAATAAGAAACGAAAGAAAACAGAATCCTTTCCCTTTTCTATATACTACGTTCGAAAAAATCAATTTTTTGATGCAAAAAGGGCGTTAAAAAGCGGGGATAAACGAGTAAAAACAGATAAGGTGGCCGTTATTTTTATCCCATTTTTTGCCTTTACGTTATCTCCCAATTTTAATCCCCATTTTTGCCCCTACTTTCCATTCACCACTTCTCAAGACTTTTAAGGTGGCCAATTTCTTTGAGATCAGGGCTTCCGCTACTTTGTAACCTCCTTGAAAGTATTAATTTCTTGTTATAATATACAGGATGAGTCAAAAGTTGTTACCTCCCATACAATTTCAAAAGATCTGTTGCAGGCAATATATAGGAAGCTAGGTAGGGGCTGTACAATGTTGGTGTGAAATTTGACCTCGACTCGAATTTTGCACCTTGCAATTTTTAACTTTATAACCGTTACAGGTAGGAAAATTCCAATTGTGTACAGATGTAGACCTAGAAAGCCCACGCCATAGCCCTCTCGGCCACCTGGCCGGCGACACGACATTGAGCACTTCATTGAAGCTTGAGCACTGATATTTCATTTTATTGTCGTGGTTTTATTTTTACGCTTATTTTTAATCTATTTTTTTTTATTAAAATCAACGTTTTGAGCTCTACAACTGTGCAATTGGAAAATTTTTTTTCTACCTGCAGAGGTTACAAAGTTACAAATTGTAAGGTGCAAAATTCGAGGTGAAAGGTCAAATTTCACACCACTATTGTTTAGTCCCTATATCCTATATGTTGCCTGCACTCGTTTTGATATTGTATGGGGGTAACAGACTTTTGACTCGCCCTGTATAATTTGCTTTGTATATCGGAAGAATAGCTATCCGAATAGGTGGCCTTATCTAACTTTATAGTCGAGGAAGACCAGCAGATCCATCTTCAGAGAAGCAAGGACTAAAGGAGTGTGTTTTCGTGTGTTCTTCCGGAATAGCCTTCCCACAACTATATTATGACAAATGCCAACTTATTGTTACGTTTTTAGAAATAGTGTATAGAACCGATTAATGCTACACATAAAGGTGCTATAATGGCTAAATTTGTAATACATATATATAAGGTCCGCTTTCTGGTGAGTGGTTGTGACCCCGACCTGTGCTTTCGCTGACGTAATAATGCGAATCCGGCAGCTTCGAAAATGGCGGTAGGATGGAAACTTACTCCAAGGAAGAAGTACTTGTTTCTTACACGCTATATGCGACAGATATCCGGGATGTACGATGAAGGCTGCATGTGTAATGCTCAGATTCACAATTGGGTTGAAAAATTCAAGAAAGGTGTCGCTTTTGTACACGATGCGACGCTAATTGATAATGTCGTTTGATTTAGATGAATTAAATTGTTTATTTCTATGTGCTACCAACCCAGGAGATTAAAGGTCGATTCACCCTATACGGAACGTGAACGTCGTGTCACCTACCGGCAAAGTCACGTGAATTTTGAGGTTGATTCGCACTTTACGGAACATCAACGTCACCGACCAGCAGTGTCACATGGATATTGCTATTTCTATTTGCATCATTCGTACATTTCTATCTTTGTACATCAACATCAGTCCTGCATTGTCAATTTTATATTTTTTTCTCGAAAGACAGGGCGATTCCTATTACAATTTCCAATTGAAATCATGCCCAAATTGACTAAAAGAAATTTAGCAATGATCGCATTAATTTTGGATGAGGAAGGAGCAAATTTATCATATTGACGCACTTGTTCAATAAGGAGTTCGTCCTCTCTAATGAAAAATATAAACTATAAAATAAACAAAAATTATTGTGCAGTACCCGTTCAACCCAACACGTCCAAACTTGCCGTTCCTTTGTTCACACTTGTAGAATCGGTAAGGCAAAATATTCTTCTCGACGAATCTAAACGTTTCTTGACGTTGCCGATACGTGACGTTACCTTTATGTGTGAATGTTCACGTATAAAATTTATTTTACATTATTGACGTGACATTGCCGGAGGTGACGCGACGTTGACGTTCCGTATCGTGTGAATCGACCTTTAGGCGTAAAGCTTTATTGTAGAATAAACACCAAAGATTCAATAATAGTTTTTCGTTTTATCAGGGTTTCTTTTCAAAAGTACAACACAGCTTACTCAAATGCACGAAAATTACCAAAAATGTGTTTCCTTTACATACTTTTTCCTCTCAATTTCTATGCCATCCTGTATTGCAAACTTGACTTTATATAACCTACGTCTCTCCATTTCTTTATGCTTTAATTTTGAGGATAGCAAACGACCAAAAAATCGTTTATGAATGTTCAACACAAATAAGAATTCGGCTAAAGCACATTAGTTGTAAAGCGAATCGTTAACGGACGCCATGGAATTTCAGGCACAAACGTGAGAAATTTATATTTTTAGATGAAAATTTTATATTTCTATATTATAGTTAATGGGAAAATGTGGGGCGTTACTTTCTGAGCAAATCTCGTATAAGAAGTTTTTTAATAGAAATATTTGTAATTTTCTCATACCTACAATATTGGAATGATTATAGAAGACTCCAAAACGGCAGGGTTTTCTATTTGATGTGCGCCAATATAGCAATGCCTACAAAGATTAGCCCATAAATACTCCTTAAATATCAATTACAGTTACTTCTCGAACCATTAAAGCTGCTATTTGGGTCAGCGAAAGTTCCCTCTGAAACTGTTTTTGGAGCAACACATTAAGCAATGATTTATAGCTTCCAGCAAAATTGGTGGGCATGAAGTACATTTGTGGTGTGAATGGGATCCCATCACGCAGGGGGATCAGGTGCAATGTAAGTCTTCAGGAATCCACTTTCGTTTTTGCTTATTATTACCCGAACTTCCTGGTGATTTATAAAGCAATCTAGTAGGCGACTATCTTAACTGCATTGATCTCTTGGCCTATTTTTTTTAAAAAGCTGAGTAAAAATTTTTAAAAAAGTTTTATAGTTTCTTTGTTCTCTTCTGATGGATTAATGGCCTTGTTATCGTTTTCACCTGGGAGGGCATTTGAATAGAGGATAATCTTTCAGCTCTTAAAACACCTTCGTAATTATTTTCTCTCTTCTTCATCCCTCATCAACAAAAGCCACGTCTTGTCACCAAAACCCGTAAGGAAATAAGATTTCCCTTCTCGGGTTCTGCTTATGAAAGTCAAAGGAAGGAAGGAAAGGAGGGAGGCTGTACCATCGCAAACTGTGCTGATTAGCCCTGATGCTCTCCAAAAGAGGGTTAAGCAAAGGGAGGGGGCTGGGGAAATCGGTTGGGTAAATATTTTAATTGGCGTTTTTAAGCGAGAGGGAATCGGCTCTCTGCCAACACAGGCTGAGAGTTAATAATTCAGCCTTAAAACTTTAATATCTCGTGTTGTCATTTAATTAAGATAAAATCCAGGATCTTGTTTCCCTCTTATCCTTCCCCTCCATCCTCATCCTTCTTAGTTTTTTTTTCCTTTGGAGGTATTTTAATTTTTTCCTCCTCTTTTGCATTACGTTTCTTATCTTGTTTGAATGGGAAAATCAATAGATGTTTCGTGCATATATCACGAGGGAATAGAGCCATTTCGTCCCCTTTCCTATCACCGGTCTTTCGCCACGAGGTTAAGGCCTTGGGAATGTCTTGAGAAACAGGAACTGCTAATGGAAGCACAGGCCCCTACCTCGACCCTTTCTTTTAACTCTTTCTCCCATCTGTAAATCGGCGATGTTTATCTGATAGAAGAGAATGCAAAGAGTTGTCGAGCAAGGCGCATAAAAATGAAATGAGCTTTTCATTTTCGCGAAAATTTGCACTCTATAACGCGCTTTTTGTCTTTTCTTTTCTATTCGTATCGGCATTATCTCTCACATACATAAGAATGGAGAAATGGTGTCTAGGCATCGAGATCTTGTTTGCTGATATCTTCATTGTGATTTATCTGATATCGATCCTGATGAACGTCAACCGATGCCCGTGCCTAATTTTTTGATTTCTTTCCAAATGATACGTGGGCTCATTTCAAAACTTAGGGTGACGTCTTCGCTCTCATTATTGCATCAACTGAGAATCAGTCTAAAAAGTTGTATGTATGTTTGCTCGATATCTTGATTTATTCTAAACAGTTCTGCCGTTTCACGTAACGATCAGACCTCCTTATCCACACGATAAATAAATTAGCAACATTTGTTAATATATCATTGGATACCTTTGGCCCGAATTACATCACGTATGCGGGTTGGCAAAGAGTCAATAAGGGATTGAAAGATTTATAAATCAATGGAAGACCACAAATTCGTTTAGTTCTCGCAGACGTTTTGGAAGAGGATCTTGCAGTCGGATACTTCGTTCTAGCATTCCCTAACATTGTCTATAAAGTCGATATCTAGACTCTGGGACGGCCAGTGTAAGCGAACGAAGCCATCTTCTTATTCGCGAAACCACTAATAACCCAGCGGTGTTCTACAAACACCAGTATTGTCGTTCACGAAGAAGTCGTTACACGCAGGGAAAAAATGTTGCGTTGCAGGATGGACTTGATGGTCAGGCAGTTTTTGGAACGCGCTAGACCTTTTATGAATATGAGGGGACCAGTGGCTGCATATCATGAGGCCACTATCAAAACTTTGAGTTGTCTTTATAAGGCATTGCTGGATATGAAAATCGTTCATGGGGATCCCATGTAACCATCTGCATACCGTCGCTACTAAACAACGTGCATCGTTAAGAGAAGGGCAAGAGCCGCAAATTCACATCCCACAAAGAAACTTTTTAATGAAGCACAATGTATATTTCGGCAGCTGAACAGCCATCAAAAGATATGTGGATCATTTCAAAAGTTAGGGGGATGTCAACTCATTATTGCATCACTTCGTGATAACATCAGAAACCTATGGCATGGGTACTATACAAGGATTACTATGGGAAAGCTGTTGCACATAAGCTTAAGGATGACGATAACTAATACTAGTTGAAGTGGTGCAAAGCTGATCAGAACTAGATATAGTACAATAGAAATTTGTTTTATGGCGCGATGAATCTTGTTACATACTTTAGCAGCGGACGGTCGCACATGGGTACGAAGAATGCCCGGCAAGCTCTACATCCCTGTGATTCCACTGTGCCAGCTGTTTTAATTGATGATGGTAGCGTTATGATGTTTCTCTTGGAAAGATTGGATCCTTTGCTTCATGTGAAGAAAACTATGATATTCTTGTCTTTGGAATCAAACTGCCTAAATTGGAGAATAGCTTGGCGTGGGTCCATTTGTTTATCAACATGACAGTGCTGCTATCCAAATATCTATGTAACTGGATGGTCGATGAAATGGGCGTGGAAGAACTTGAATAGTCTTCGGAGTCCCAACCTAAACAATTCATCAGTGTCTGAATTGTCAGATATTCTGAATGAGGATATGCAGGTGTAGCCTTCCAGAAACTTGTGGATAGGCTTTCTAGACGAGCAGAGGCTGCGATAATTGCAAAACAGGTGGCCAAAACTTTAGCAAACTTGTAAATTTTCTTTAAATATTTACTTATAGCGGTGGTGCAGAATTCCTGTCGGTTGTTTTATCATTCCAAAATTCCTGCAGGTGTCTGCCGACGGTTGTATGATCACCGGCCGATTTCCATGTCGTTTGGAGCGTTATCCGAAAGGCATCGTTCAAATTCCATAAACTTAAACAACATAATTTGCCTAAAATGTTCTTTTTTCTCGACTTGATACTTCATGTTGAATCATCTCTGCAACAAAAAAGAACAAACAAGTATTTTAATTTCGATGGTTCAAGATGGCATGGATTAAAAAAGAACTATTATCATTCATTACCCACAGAAAATCAACAATAACCATTAATTTGCAGAATATACAGGGTATCCGAAAATTATCTTTACAGTTTTAGAAAATCATTAAAAAGAAACAAACAAGGATATGTACTTGGCGTTTTCTTTAAAAAATGAAGAAAATAAAGAAACAGTAGACGGCGCCCCAATTTGTGAGAACTGACGAACTGAGAAGACATTTGCAGCGGCCATCAGTCTGCCTAGTCTTCACAGAATCTGGTTAGAAATCTCTTATCTACTCGATGTATCGCGTTCGACTAATGGTGCGCATATTAAAACTTCTAAATGTTGTCAAAAAACTTTAATACTTTCTTTATTGAACACAAAACCTCGTAACCGCTTATCCTTGTGTGTTTCTTTTTTAACGTTTTTCTAAAATTGTAAAGATACGTTTCGGACACCCTGTATTGCACCTCATTTCATGGCCGCCAGGAAATATACACCAATCCAAAAGTTTGTCAAGTGTCTCAATAATTTTGGCAAAATAGTTTGCACTGCCGGGCCAAAAAACGTCGCTTACTCTAGTACTTCGTTGGACTCCCTTTAGCTTTTATTAGAATTGTTTCCACAAGGTTGTGCAGTCTTTCAGTCTCAATTTTTGTCCAATACTGCAGCATTTCCCCCCGAGATATCGTGTGGATGACGGAAGAATTGCTTCATCTCTTAGATTCTTCTTCAATACATCCAAAAATTTTCAATAGGGTCAAGATCTGTACTCTCTGGTGGCCAATCCATGTGGAAAAATGATCCTTCATGCTCTTCGAACCACTCCTTCACAATTCGCGCTCGGTGAATCTTTGCATTGTCATCCTGGAATATGCCTGTGCTTTTTGAATAACCAAGAAAATATCCATTGTTGGGATGACTTGGTCATTCAAAAGAATTAAGTAATCAGTTGACTTCA
>JAHWFO010034949.1:2270887-2337051 GCA_023313115.1 Rhysida immarginata | reverse complement strand
TGAAGCAACCCCAGATCATAACACTTCCACCACAGGCTTGAACAGTGTGTACTCGGCATGAGGGGTCCATAGCTTCATGTGGTTCCCTCATGACCCTAATTCGCCCATCGCTGTGGAAAAGAGTAAATCTTAACTCATCAGATCACATGATCTTTTTCCACTGCTCTACACTCCAGTCTTTATGCTTCCTTGCAAATCTATGCTTCTTATTGGGGTGCTATTTAGATTAATAATAATAATAATAATAATAATAATAATAATAATAATAATAATAATCTCACTGACAAGTGGTTTTCTTATAGCCACGTTACTGTTCAAAATTTTTTACTTTCAATTTTAAACATTGCCAAAAGTTCTGCTGTTGACTTTTGCATTACGCTTCACCAGCCGTTTCAGAGATCTCCGGTCACGATGAGTCAAAATTTTATTCCGGCCACATTTACTCCGCGAAGTTGAGGAATTGCCACTGTCCTTCCAGATTTTTATAATGCGCGCTGGACAATTCTTAATCCGCATCCGGTAATTTCAACAAATCCTTTGTTGATTTTTTGACTTGATGCAGGCCAACAATTTGGCCCTTCTAAAACGCATTGATATCACTTCCACGACCGCGTGCAACACCTTCAGACATGGTGAGAAAGTGGTAAGTTACAAACACAACATCTTTTATACCTAGTAGACGTGTTGGATGCAAAAATAGGCAAATCAGTATAGTAAACGAGCCAATCAGTGGGGCGAAGTATTTGCAATTTAAAATCTAGACAACGACTTTTTTTTGATCAGGCTGTAGAACAAACTGCATAGACATCATTAACTATTTAAGTTGGAGTATAGAAAATTCAAAATTTTTAATTATCAAAGATCATTTGCCTTAACCTCTAATTAATCTGTTCAAAAATTGTCCCTTTTACTCGTTCAACTACAGTTCCATCATCGATTTGAGCTTTCCCGTAAACTCTCATGAAAGTAACCCTATCTTTAACCAAAGAAATGTAAACGTTATCAATATTTAACTTCAAAATTTAGACATCTAATTCAGATTAAAATTGATTAACATTAGAGTTACCCTGCTCTCAGTGTTTGGACACGAGCATATACTTTAAAATTGATGTTCATAAATTAAAGTCTAATGATCTTTAAACGGAGATCACAGAAAACTAAAAATCTTATTTCAGAAGATGTAAGCATATGCGAGAAAAAAATGATTTCCTCTTCAACCCTGAGTTTTGCTTCGCTTATCACTCATAAGTTTTGCAGCGTCTCTTGCCATAAGACATTAATAATTCATATTCAGTACATCCAGAGCAGCAGTAAATCTTAAATAAGGAAGATAAAAAAAGCTCCTATTATTTACGCAGTTTTAAAAACGCATTTAAGATTTATCTTCTAAACTATAACAGGACGCTAAACGTAGAAAAAGAAAAATTAAAGCAAATTATTAGAAAACTTTTAGGAATGAAGCGTGAGGGAGAGTATAAAGGAAAAAAGTAGAGAGAGAGAGACAAGAAATTTTTTAAAGCTGATCGAGTAGGACCTGATGTTCCCGAGTAATCGCTTAAATTATCCCGCTGGAAAATGGCTGTCTGGTCTGCGGACTTGGCTAACAACTGCAACGGTTCATTGGCAGAGTGCCCGGCGAGTACCTGGAGATTTCGGCAATAAACCATTCATGCCAGTTTCCTCTTTCTCACTTGGTCTCTCTTTCTCGCTCTCTTTCTGTTTCATCTTCCTTTAACTCTGTCTGACTTCCATTTAAATTAAGAAGACATGAGACTTCATAAAGACTAGTTTTGTAGTGTAAATAACGCGTGCCCTTTAAAATCTTTTATTAGGTTTTTGAGTCGGCGCCTTTTATGCATATTAATTACTCATTGAAGATGTTTGTAAAATCCATGTTTCAGAGAACTTCTTGAAGACAAGCTTTTCTTTATTCTTATGAGGAATGGTTTCTAAAATGATATTAATTTCTAGAAGGATTATTTTAATTTTTGATTTTTCTTTGTAATGTTCATGTTTTGTGTTAAGGTTTAAACAGAATTACAAAAGATGCATAAGGGGACCACGTTATAGCTCGTGCACAAATAGCCCTGATTTTAACAGCTTGAGACTGAAGTTGAACGTCAGTAACTGTAAAGCTGTATACACAGAATGGCCAATGGATTAGAAACATCCGTGAAACATTTGTGTGTTTAAGAGTCTAAGAGCGGTGAGTTTAACTTGATCAACATATTAGATTGGCGAAGAGTGCACTTTATAACGAGTAATGGATCCATATTAGAAAGAGCATGCTCTATATATTGATTATCGGACTACCGATATAGGCAAATTAATAACTCATTAACTACTATTTTCTATAATATTATTAAGCCTATATAATTTTAAACAAACTAATTGAAAATGATTAGGCCTTCTCTAGGTTTTAAATTAATAGCTGGTTTAGAATTCACCCAAAATGATGACGCAAAATTAGCACTTTAAAAATTAAAGGCGTGGTAAAGTTTTTGAATTTTACATTAACTCGAGTAGATGATGTAATAATACAATTAACAGATATTATTATGGTGCGTTATTGAGGGTCAGTCAAATGAAAACGATCTGTGAAGAATTTGGGCAAGTAAAGGACATACGTGTCAGTAGTCTCCCTCCAACTATCGCTGATACACTTCTTCGGTTGTGAGCGAAGCCAATCTTGCAACGCTGTCTTGACTTCCCCGACCCCAATCGCTGCCCCTTTAAACTATTTTTCATTGGGCAACGGGGAGAGGTCGTAACTGTAGAGTGGAAGTTCTAAGATTTTCCAAGTGAGGTTTTCCAGGGAATCTAAGAAATTCTTCGCGACGTGTGGTCGTGCTTTGTCTTGGAGCAGGATGGCCTCGCGGGACAGAAAGCTCGGCTTTTTCTCCTTGATCCGCAGTCGAAGGATCTCCAGAGGAGTCGTGTAGCTCTCGGAATTAATGATGTGGGCGTAGGGCGGGGGTAACTTTTAGAATTGGGCCTCATTGATTGAAGTAGACGGTCAGATAATTTTGCCTGCATTCGGTTGCGTGCAGAATCATGTGCGCTATAGGCGGCGGTGACGTGCTGTGCTTCTATTCTATACTAGACTGACGGGTTTCCGAATCGCCATGACTCGTCATCCGTTACAATACTCTGCAGAATTCTATCAGTCTGAGCCACCTGCAGCAGCCTACTTGCCAAACGGACTGTCCAACGTCTCAGCGTCTATAACCGGTTTCACCGTCATTCTTCCACTTTTCATAGTAATATAATCATCTCGCTATGTCGGTAAAGAAACTCACGTGACTAATGTGATGTTTTTGCATAACGCAAATAAATATGCTTAAAAAAAGTGCTCCACGCATGCGCACAACATAAATTATGACGTTATGAGCTTTGACCTTTCCTTGAAGGTTAGCTTTCGCGTTCGACAGGATAAAATTGGTTGAAGCTGGAAGGTCCGAGCGATCCGAGGCAACTTTATCTCCTCCACGCTATTTTAAAGATGGAAGGTCATCAAGAAAAAAAAATCTCGCCCGTGTAAAATATCAAAGGCACTGAATCGCAGTACAAAACGCGTGATTCACCTACAGTGCTTTGCGGTGTGCCGGTAGTGACAATTTATAACGTTAGAAAGGAACTCGAAGTTCAAATTCTATTTCAGAAATAAAACTTAATAAAATCACTTTTTTGACATTTTGCAAGAAAAAAGGAAATAAAAAAACATGAAGGCAAAAAAAAAGTCCGAGTCATGTGGCATAGGAGGAGTAAATGTAGATAGACTTCTTTCTAAAGGGGTCACTTCAATCACGTGAGTTTCTCTAACGATATAATGAGACAGACTTTAACAGCAGCAGCTCGCGAACAGCTGGCAAGCCGTACCGTTTCGGAGATAATCGTTCCTAGTCTTCAACCCGTCACAATCTGGGCTTTATAAAATTCGCTTAAATCAGCAGTCTTCCCCATTACATGCACATGTAGTCGACAAAAAGATGCTTCACCATTCCCGGTAGCCGTTATATATCATTCGCACCTTCTCACGTGCCATTTACGTCATTCTGATGAGCACATTCTCACAGGTTAGTCATAATGTTTTGGCTGCTTCTAATCAGTTGAAGTATTCAAAAGAAATTATCAAGTGTTCAGGAGGATATTGAAGCGTGTCAAAAAAGAATCACATTCATGACCTCTTCAGCCGTAAGGAAAGATTTGTCTTTTTTGTCAGATTTAGCAGTCTTAGTAAAAGAAATACTTATAATCTTATGTGAATCCCCTGTAATACCAAGATTTAATATGGTGTAAAGTCATCACCACTATCTGCAAGACCATAAGCTTTGGACTACTTTCATAGAAAATATTGAATCCTTTTATATAGCGACGGAAAAAGTTGTGTATTTTACATTTGAGAATAATTTGTTAATAAAAATGAATAAAACACGATACATACAGGGCATTCCAAAATGATCTTTACAACTTTGATCACGTATATTTCAGAAATGGGGATAGGTAGAAAGATGCGGCTTGCCGCAAAATGTTCACAGACACCTAAAGTTTTGTTGTTGTTTTTTTTTTAATTGTGCGCGACAGTCCAAAGGTAAATGTGTAGCATGGTCTGCTTTATGACGATGTGGTGGGACCCTTTCTTTGCAGAGGCGTCAATAACCTCCACTGTTTATCTGGACATGTTGGAAGAATGTGCATTTCCACAGGCCGAAGTACTGCAATCTGACATCATGCTGCAGCAAGATGGTGCCCCTCCTCACTGGGCCTTGACCGTTAGGAAGCTTTGGACGATACATTCCCAGGTCGCTGGATTGGCAAAGGAGGACCCATTTCCTGGCCTCCAAGGTATCCAGACATAACGAGGGACATGCTAGGCCGGACATTGGAGGAACTAGAATATCGCTTAGATATCCTGCGTGCTACAGATGGCGCACACCTTAAACTCCGTTAAACGGCTACTAAAACTTTAGGTGTATCTGAACATTATGCTGCAAACCGCGCCTTTCTACCTATCCCCATTTCTGAAATATACGCTGTATATTTCACAGATATTTCTAATTAATTCATTGGTCAGTATGTGAACTAAGCAAGTACCTTGCAATACAGTATTTGACCTCGAAAAATAAATTTTCATTTTGACCTCCGATATAAGTGAATAATCTTTTCTACCAATGTTCATATTGACCTACAGCAACATAAATAGTTATATTAACATAGAATTAACATTACTTAAATCCCAGAATGAAGGAAAAAATTTTATATTAAATATAGCTCTGTTTAAAGTTAAATAGAAACTCCATTAGAACATTGAATAACAAAGTTTCGTTTCATTAAGCCTTTTTCCAGTTCTCTTCTGAAGAGTTAAGTAAGTTTAGCCACTTTCTTTTCTTCGTTCTTTAAATATTTAATCATTAAACTTTGCGCTGTTTGTTCTGCCATGTGTCTCTCTTCGTAGCGTATGTGAGTGTTGGGCTCCCCAGTGAATACAGGAGGAGGAGGAAGCTTGTATCCATTGTCGGGAGTCTGCCTCCTGATTAGTCCCGTGGAAGGGAACACCTTTCGCCGGAATGCCTGGTGTCTTCCACCGGCGCGGCAGGACTTTTGCGAAGAAAACTCGGTCGAAGAAGAGATCGAAAGGGCCAGGGGTCATCTGGGCTCCATCGGCGGTCACGGGGAAGGGAAAAGCCTCTCGGCGGGAGATCATGTCACCTGCTGATAAATGCGGGGGCGCACCAGGGGCCACTTAGAAATGAAGTCGAGGTTCTCCGGGGTCCTGAAAGTTCTCCTTCTCTTCCAATTGGATGAGTTCGACTGCAACTCGGACAACTGAAAGAGGATGGAAGAGAAAGAGGGAGGTGGGAGCATTTCCTTTTAGAAGCACGTCTCTGTCGCGGAGGAGGAGGAAAGGAAACGCAGATGGAAGAGGAGGTGGATGAGGAAAGTCTTGTTGGTTCGGAGTTCTTTACACCCCCACCCCCGCCTTCCTTCGCCCTCATTCCTACTGGTTTTCCGTCGTTTTGATTTATCCCGTGCCATTCGTTACTCGACCGGAAGCTCCTTAATAAACGAGGATGCACCGCGGTGTTATCTAAGAAGCAGCGTAATTACTGTCAGAAAGCTTAAAACCGTGAAAGAGAAAACTTTTACTCGCATAGTAAAAGGGAGGTGATTAGCAACGGAAGTGGCCAGAAGAGCTCATGAATATTTAACTAAAAATTGTAAATTTCTCCCTCGCCCAGGACATTTTAAATATAATCTTACCGCGGTAACTATATCAAGGGAATTTTTCAGTAATAGGAAGCTAGGCACGGTTCTTATCATTGGATTATTTTAAAAAATTGAATTTCAGGCTACTTTTAAAAGATCAAATCAGGCAGAGCTAAAAAATCTCTATTTTGAAAAGCTTTAGATTGAATCACTCTGATTCACTCTGATTGATAAGCATAAAGGAGAACATCTAAATTAATGACGTTCGCAAATTTTAACATCAATGACACTGTTCTGAAATTTTACCTGGTGTTTATTTTTGAGGGTGCTTTATCAGAAATTGAAACCAGAAATATTCTATGAACCACAAGTTTTGAGAGATAATATTTTATTTAAAAATCGACAGTAACACTGAAAAAAAAATCTAATTTTATTTATCTATCAAATATTAACATGTCTATTTAGGGTACATAAGTAGAAAAAAAATGAAAAATATTTCATTGCAATCCTCAATGGGTCGTCTTTTTCCCTTGTATTCTACGAAAGTCTCTCGAAGAGCATCCAGCAGTAGCCAGCTAATATTGTCTCCTTCCATTTTCCACTGTATCTCATTTTGAAAAACATCTTTATGAAATCTTTTGCTATGCTGATCAGATACGGCTTCAGGGTTTGAACGAAAGAAATCCAGCTGGGAATGAAGGAAGAAAACCTAGGAGACATATTAAGTCCCAAGGTTTTATATGCGGTAGCAAATCTTCCACAATCCCACGATAGTTGGGCGATCTTTTGTTGCCTAAAATCTTTTTTTGTATATAGCTGAGCATCACTTCATTTTCAATGCTGTTAAATTATCATATCATCATCATCATCATCATCATATTCAATTTTTAGTAACCCACTGCTGGATGTAGGGCTCCTCCAAATGTTTCCAATCAATGGTCTATATAGGCTTTCATTTTCCAGTTAACACCACTAGTTTCCTAATTCGCTCCATGTGGTATGGGACGTCGTCGTGGTCTTTTAATGTTTCGTAGGTACCAATCAAGAAAGATGATTCTGAAGTCCTCTGTAGGTACCAGTCTTCTCCTCTTCCTGTGTCTATTATGATGAACTTTTCGTTTGCCCTTATATTCAAATGGTCCGTTTTTGGTCTTTCCTTGTAATACCACTACGATCAGTAAGTTCGAAGACTGGCCTTCCTGACGGATATGATGCATTATTATCACGTATTATACACAACCATCTTTAAAGTATTCTCCTTCTGGAATTATGCACTTCTGCCAACATGAGTATGGTTGCTAAAAACATTCCTGGAAGCCTTTAGAGGAGATGCTCTTGAAACGGCGTCCTTTTAGTTCGTTTTAGATGGGAGAGCAGGTAAAAGCCGCATGGAGCGAGATCGGGAAGTAGGAAGGGTTGACGTTCCCATTTTGACCATTGCAGCCTGCACCATGAAAGACCAATGTTGTCATGTTGTAGCACCCAATCCTTCTTTTTCCAGAGATCTGGGCATTTCCGGCGGACAGTATCACTGAGGCGAGCCAGGATTTGCGTGTACCTCACCTTGTTCACTGTCGTCCCTTCCGGTAGGAATTCGTAATGCACCACGCCCTTCCGAAGAACGCGAGCAACTACATTCAATGACCCGTATTAATTGGAAAAACCCTGCACTGCGGAGCTGCTTCCTCCTTACCAAGTCTCGCGTCATTTATGTCTCTACGCCACGGTCAAGTACATTAGTTCCTGTCTCCTCCAAGCCTGATTAGATATATTAGCACAGTCTCCGAACTTATTGTTCGTGTTACCATGATGATGATGGTATACATCGTTCATTGTAGTCATTGTCCATATTTCTGCTCTATAAGTGACAACTGGTAATACACACTTTTAAAAAAAATTCTTTTCAGACTTAGGGGCATGTTATATTTTAGGGTTAAACTATCTTTTCCAAAAGTGCTCCATCCTACTCTGAATCGTCTGTTGATTTCTTTCATAATACTTTCATCCCTAATGATTTCTTCTATGCACTTCTTCTACACAAGCGCTTATTCTCATTTGTTTTGTTTTCGATCCAATCCGTATACTTGATTTTTTGCAAGTTCTTGTGCCATTTATTCTAGTTTGTATGAATTGTTTAAGTATGTAATAGAAAAGAGACACAAATAATAAATAAGAAAAAAGATATTTCTTTACGCCAGTTGTTCAAAATCTCCACCCTCATCATCAAGATTTGGAAACACTTTGGCCCTTTACAACAAATAAATTCTCTCTCTGGCGTATAGAATGCCAGGTTGCTTGATAAAATGATCGTGCGTGTCATATTTATATGAACGACCAGGATTCAGACAGTTGATTAATTAAAAAGAAGAAAAATATTATTCGGCGATTTATTATTTTTATGTAAAGAATTTCAACTTACATGTTCATCAGAAGAGTATAAGAAATGTTAGTTTAGGGAAAATGTGATTTATAATGGTTAATTACATTTTTATATTATATTAAAGAGGTTAGCGTAATATTACCTGAAATAGATTTGTTAATTTAGAGTACATACTGGAGTCAAGAGCATTTTTTTTTCAATTTCGCTGGTAGTCAAGGTGTTCTCCTTTAGGAAGTATTCTCTTGTGTCGTTTGATGGATTTAGTTGTCCACAGCTCTGTACCAAGTACAAATCTTTGTCCACCGCAGCGAACGCACCTGAGTTTTTTTTCTACCTTTTCTGCTACCTCTTATGGGTTGCAACGCTTTAAGCTGTGTGAGGTTATAAAAATGTGATTTATGGCGAAGGTAAATGCGCTTCTGCTTTAACCATCGTAAAAAAAGGAAACCAGCGAAATTAACCTGGGGCTATCATTTCATTACTTAAATGAATATCGAAAAAAAGGTTTCGTAATAATGGCTTTTTTTAATACGTAGATGTAAACATTAACGTGAATTATAAATGAATTTCTAAAAGAAATGGAGAAAAATGGATATGCATGGATGTTTAGGAAAGAATTGTTTATGGGGTGCCTTATTAAATTTAAACATTGTAACGGTTGTACATTTTTCATTGCGAGAAACTTTTATTGTAAAACTTAGGACTTTCAGTAGGCTTTAAGTCGTGAAAATTTAAAATGTAAATCGTAAATATTTCTGCAGTGGGCGTTTAGGAATTTTGTTATTATTATTATTCCGTCTTGATTAAAATTGATCAAAGTAGCAAATCCTTCTATTGCTGAGATCAAAGGGAAAATAAATATTATTTTGGATAAAGGTTTATTATATATTTATTAAAAAATGTTTGCATATTTTAATATATAATTTCATTGGTTTATTCTTATGAGCTCTGTGTTTGTTTAAAAAATTAAAAAAAAAAACAAACTGGAGTCTGTATGAAAAGTCTTTAATTATAAAAATGCTAAATTTTTCAATAAATCTCACAGACAATTTAGCCAATAGCAAACTAAAATAAAAACAGATTACATTGTACAGGGTTTCTCATCTAAAGTGAACTAATAGCCAACTTCTAAAATACAAATCTGACAGAGTAGTTTCAGTGGAAGAATCATTATACTTTTATATGAGAGGTTTTTATGTCTATTCCATTTCCCTAAAAACTGACGCCATTTTCGAATATGGAATTTAACTTTGACATGTGTAATGGAAACTCCTATTTTTAATGGTATTTTCAGATTGTACACAACATTTGAGAAACATTGGGTTTTTTCCAATTGATCCAACCGTTTAGGAGATAGAGACATGAAAGTATGATGTGTTTGGATTTAAAGAAAGGCAAAAAAAATAGAAATTGTTCCTAAACACAATGGATTATAAAATGGATAGCAATGTTTTTATTTGAACATAACATTTTTACAGTAATGCAAAACAACGGTTGTACTATAAATGTTGTTATAATAAATGTTCAACCTCTGTTTTTTGTCTTTTCTGTAAATCCAAACAGCTCACACACAAAACAAAGTAATTGAATTTTAAGTGTCCAAAATATTGCACCACCTTGCGTTTTCATAGTCCGCCAAAATATTATATATACATTTCAGCTAAAGAATAACGCACGCTATTACCAAACTTATTCAGAAATTGCAAGATGAATACAAGTAGTGCTCAAAACAGTGACTTTATTAGTTCGGCGAACTGTTGCTTGGGCAGCGTTGGCCAAAGTGTCCAGTAGAGTTGCTACACATGTCGTTTCAATTTCTTCCCGAAGTATCGCCAGTGTGATAAAGTTTCTGTGAACCTTTAGAATCCACCACAGGTAAAAGCCTTTATAGCTGCCGCCACATAAGTTGAACGACAGGCTGACGTCATTTCTAAAGCCAGCCAATAGACGTTAACGGGAAGTAAATCGCTTAGCTATTCCAGGAAACGTCCGCTTTCGTTTTCGAAACATTGTTTTCGTATTTATATGTAGTTTCTATTTTCGTTTTTTCTTTTAAATAGATAAATGAAATTAATAAAAGAAATTAATAAATTAAAAAAAGACACAGAATAGTCAACTCGAAGGCAATTTGTTTTATATTATGACTTTTAATAGGCTTTCCACGTTTCAACGATATCTCCACCATTACTATAGTAGAACAAGTGCATCATGGGTAAAATCCAGACAAAGCATATTGATGAGAAGACTTACTGCGCATGTCAAAAAGATCGTTCAACTTACGTGGCGGCAACTATAGACTGCGGGGAACTCGATTGCACTTCTTCTTATCCTGCATCATTGCCAATTCTTATTCACGTAAGCTCGCACGTCTTAGTGAAGTGCCATCCTGTTGAAAGAAAAATTTATCATTTCCATAAAGTCCATAATTCGATTCAATTTTCAAAATGACTTACTTGATCAGTGTATGTGTATTATAAAATGTTACCATAAACGCTAGTCCAAAAACGTATCCTTCAGAAGTTACGACACGTTTAATTTTCAATGTCGTTTGATCGTACATACTAGGATTTGTGCTTTTTTAATTAATGTGTTCAACTAGCAGCTTAATCAAGTGATCTGTTGTAACAATTAAAATTCTAAAGGCTCTTGTTTACGTTATATCCAATCAATAATGTAGAGGAGTTACGCCATCGCATTAGCAACAGCTGCGAAATTTTACGAAATACTCCAGGATGGAAGTGTGTGTTTAGTTAACGGTGCACATTTTCAACAATTTCTGTAAATAAAATTTTTTTTCCTTTTATGGCCTTCCATTTTTCTAAATCCGATATTATTTTTTCCATGTCTCCTGAAGAATGCATTTATGGACTAACTTTCAGTGGATTTTTTCACCCTTTTGACGACCTTAATCCAATCCCTGATTTTCATTGGTATTACACAGCTAGATGTTGATGCATGATGTTGGCTACTTGGTTATGTCTGGCTAATAAAGCTTTATCAATAAACTCTCCAGCATCTTTTGGCACTGAGTAATACTGGGCTTGACGCACTGTTGCGAGTTTTGATGTACTTAATGTCGAAAACACGGGTGTCAATATGATTTTTGAAATAAAGAACAGAATTAGAATTTTTTTCAAAATTATGCCAAGAGATAAGAAGTTTTCTTTAGGGAATCGCAATTAGAGAGAGAGAGTGTGTGTGTGTTTACTTCAAATAACAAATTATCTTTCTCACTTACTCCTCTTGAACGTGTTCAATTACTAGGAAGAGAAAAAAAAATTCCACTCACTGCCATTGCTTTTTTTTTCTTTGTGCCCCCTCCTCTTCTTCCCTTTTATTTTGCTGAACACGAGAAGAGCATTAAAATTTCAGAAAGCAAATCCAGCTCATCCCGTTTAATTTGCCCGTGATTTCTAACATTTTCGATGCAGCTCCCCTTGATTTACTTGGGCAACTAATCATCGGAATTGGAAGCGGCGCGGCGACACCTGTGAACAAAAGCGTCGAAAGTAAATCGTTGCATAGAAACCCCTGTCAACAACGGTGAAAAGATGGAGGGGGTGGTTTCCTGGTTGAGTTTTGGAAAGGTGGGTGGGTGGGGATACTTAGAAGGAGATCACGTGTTGTTGGTTCGTTTGCTTGGCTTTTATATCGGGGACTTTCATTATACCCGTTGGCGTTTACGGTCTTCTCCCGTCCAACTCTCTCTCTCATCGCTCTCTTTAACTCTCTCTCCTTCGTTCCTATTTCCCACCCCTCCCTTTTCATTATTTGGTACAAGGGAACTCACTCTGCCACTATCAGTTTCTCTCTCTCCAGTAATCAAAAGTAACAATCGGGTTTCTCTAAAGCTAAGAAGAGAGAGAGAAAAGGCTTGGCTGGCTTCTGAAACGAGATCGATACATTGACGAAGAGACGGAATACTTGAAAGTTTATCGTTATTACATCGAAGCCCAGCAAGGAAAACAATCTTTTTCCATCAGACGAAATTTTAGATTTAAAAGATTCTCTTTTTCTTTATTTTTTCTGTACCCAAAGCGACCTTTTTAAAATTATTGTTTTCTTTGTCTCTGAAATAAAATTAGGTTTGAGCAAAGCAATGGAGAAATTGTAATAAGGTCGCTTTTTTTTATAGATCTCAATATAATAGTTATTGTGAGTGGGTCTTAAGCCCCATAGTAAAAGAAAAATATTTATTTTCTCTTCATTAAATGACGGCGAATGATAAACAACGTTTTGTGTAAGGGAGACTGGAATAATAAACAGTGCGGAGTCATTTTTCGAAAGTAAGTCAACTTTCATTATGATATATTATGTAATAATAAAGTTTCTCAATTTTAGAAAGTCTGTATCTACTACGGACCGTGTTTGTTATTTCATTGTTTCCTGAATGAAGATAGGAAGTTGAATTTTCTTTGAGCTATTTTTATGGAAAATAAGAAACTGCAAGATTTTCCTTGCCAGATTTTTTCGTTATACGCACACCGACCATGAATGGCTGGTTCAGCAGATGGTTAGCGAGCACGAAGATGGCATCCGTCATTTCTTCTTCCAACATTTATTTAAATTTCATTGGGCTCCTTTTGGTCCTATTATAGCGTATAATCAGGTTGGCATACAATCAATAAAATATTGAAGTACTTGTGAGTCAATGGAAGACCAGATATTCCCTTGGTTCTCGCAGATTTGTTGGAAGAAGAAATGACGGGTGCCATCTTCGTGCTCGCTAACAAAACTGCTGAACCATCCGTGCGCGATTAGCAGTAGCATTGTAATTGTGAAGAAACCATCACACGCAGGATAAAAATGCGGCATTGCAGCATGGACTGGTCGACAACAACATTCAGCTAGTTTCACGGACTATATCTTCCATGAATATCAGAGACCAGTTCCATACCATCAGAAAATCTCCATCCATGGTACTGCCACTTTGAGTTGTCTTGACAAGGCGTGCTGGATCCATTGTTACTGCATAGATGTTCACGTAGTGATAGCACAGACATTCGACAAAATAGTGGAAATTCCCCGTGTTAGCTGTTTCTGACGTTATTCCCAATAACAAATTTACAGGTGCTTCGAAAGTCCCAGTAGAGTTAATATGTACAAGAGTACACCAATTTGAAATGGATATGAGGATTCCAATTTTGGAGTATATGACAAACTTGACCGCCTCCTTTGAATCTGCCACATGAATGAAGGTCAATTTTTCAAATACAGGGTGATTCAGTCAATTTCTGACCATTTCAGTACTATGATTTATTGACCCATTAATGTTACAAACTTAGCATTTCAGTATGATATTTTAGGCAGTTCGGAGTTTTTATTCCCGTGGAAAAGTCTTGATGATATGCTCAATGTGGCCACCACGAACGTTTTGAACTGCTCGCAGCCGAATGGTGAAGTTGTTCATAACTCTATCCAGGATTTCTGCATCCACAAGGGTGCAGCAGTCGAAGATGCTTTGTCGCAGCTGGTATAGGGTTCTTGGTGCTGTAGTGAACACACTGTCTTTAAGGAACCCCCAGAGATAAAAATCACATGGGTTTTGGTCAGGACTCGTAGGGGGCCAAAGAAAGCCACCCCCGAATCGATCTGGAAACCTGTTTGAAATGACACGATTTCCGAATTTCTGATTGAGAAAGTCTAGCACTTCATTAGTGGTGTGAGGCCTAGCCCCATCCTGTTGAAACCATTGATGTTGAAGCGGTATACGCCTCCTTTGCAGCTCGGAGATGAAGAAGGTTTCCAACATGTTAAGGTAAGCCTGTGATGTTACGGTGCCCTCAAAAAAGAACGGACCAATGATGTTTCTTTTGGAAATCGCGCACCAAGCCATAACCTTTTGTGGATGAAGAGGTGACTTATGGATCTCATGAGGTTGCTGGGAACCCCACAAACGAACGTTGTGTTTATTAACGTCACCTGACAGATGGAAGAAGGCCTCATCTGACATCCACAGGTTGTCCACAATGTCCTGATTGGCTTCCATTTCTGCTCCAAACTCCATCGAAAATTGTTGTCGCTTCTGTCTTCCAGTGTCTGTTAACTCCTGATAAACATGGATCTTATACGGAAACAGGTGTAAATCCTTTCTCAAAATTCGTCACGTTGTGGTATACGACAGCCCTTCTTCAATGGATAGGCGGCGAACAGATTTTTTGGTAGGGAAATCGACCAACCTTGTGCGGACATTTTCGACAACTTCGACCGTTCGAACACGAGCTTCGCTCCCGCCTTATTTTTTGCCTTTAACACATCCAGTGGCACGAAATTACTTGACAAAATCCATGATTGCTTGCCTGCCTGGTGCGTCTCGACACTTATTCTCCTTCCGGAACTTTCTTTGCACGGTTACAGGTGATTTTGTCTCGAAATACCATTCGACAACCTTGTATTTCTGCTCTGTTGATAAAGCGGGCGCCATTTTTCAACAATACGATTTTCATGCAGCGCCGTTGCAACAATACAAACTCCAACTATTTAGAAATTCGATATGGCGCTCATATTCTTTTAATTGTTTATCCCTAATGCACGTCATTCGAGTGAAATGGTCAGAAATTGACTGAATCACCCTGTAGAAGGTGGATCTTGAGACCATCAAATAAAATGAGAATTCTCGTAGAAATTCATTCCACTTTTGGATTTAACCTACTTGTCACGCTTTGGAAGTTATCGTCACTGAATAAGCTTCAGCCAAATTCTCTGAATACCGTAAGTACAAAATAGCGTGTATCGTGTTTCAGCAGACCATATATAACCTTCTTCCAGTCTTCACGTGTCCAGTCACTACATTCCAGAGACCACTGTACACATAATGATCTGTTCTATGAAGAATTCCGGAATTTTCGTATGCAACTCCCACTTTGGATCCGCTTTAGCTCCTGTCATATGGTTCTGCCAAAAAGATCGGGAACAGTTTTGGTTAATATCACTAGTCATATTTATCCGTACAAGTCGATTTAAACGAAGGCTGTCTTGCTCATGAGTCGCATTACCTCTTTTCAATTCTGTGTTTGATGATCGGGTCCTCTGACATGGACTGAAGTGATGCCACTAAATTTCTTTTTCTGACCTTATCTAAAAAAAAATACGAAAACTATGAGAAGACCATCAACGCATCAAAAGACAACAGCTGCGACATCATTGATAGGTTGGAACGTACTGCTGCAAAGTGCTTCTTTCGTCCAGAAGAGTTCTGTTTGGCACAGAATGGTCCCGAGTTTCAAAATTTACTGTAAATGACGATTGCATAAGTTCCTGCGGGATTTTGAATTCTGGCTATTGTATAAAAGATACCTAAAGGTAGTGGAAATGTACGGGTTTTGAATGGATCGAAGGATCTTCCTACCTCGTCCACAAAGGCTTTATCGGGTTGAGTTTGGGCGAATGAGTTGTGGGTACAGCCAAAAAACTGAAATATCATCGTTGTCATTCAATAGATATGGATTGCCTAGAAAAATACTCTGACCGGTGGCTCGATATTGAAATTTTTGTTTCACGATGCACAATTTTGATATAATAACAATGATTATAGAGGGTGCAAATTAAATGTTGGGCGCTACTTGGAGGATCGTTTCCTAAGAACAAAACTAAGACGAAATGTTATTGGTAGTTTTTAATAGACGGCTTACATTTCGATAAAATTGACTTTGAAATGCGATGACGTTCATGTACGATGGAGTGCCCGTCCATTTTAGTCGTATAGCTCATAAATGGACAGGTCGGAGAGGGGAGAACCCACTTGTTTTTTATCTTTGGGCCACTTAAAATCAATAGTTCATTCCAGATTGGGATGCTCAACGCTAACGTATCGAAGTGGGCTATCAGGTTTTCTGAGCAACGTCTAGTATTTTTGAGAGCATAAAATGGTCGATAGTAAACCGTGTAGCAAAGTTCATCGAAGTTCATTCAATACGATTGTTTCTCCTTGTTTAAAAAACGCCTGTGGAGCCTTGAGATTTGATATAATATACATTGCATTACTGTGAGATTTCACAACCGCACTGTCGGATGTGACGTCATCACATTTCAAAGTCATTTTTCTCGAAACGTACGTCGTCTATTAAAACACTACCAAGAACATTTTCGTTTTATTTTGTCCTTAGAAAACGCTCCTCCAAATACCGCTTAACATTTAATTTACACCCTGTTTGAATGATTAGAACTAAATTCTTTTTCTCTTACAAACTGCGTTTACCTTTAAAAAACGACACTCCGTTCCGATCCCCCGCTTCAATAATTAAAAACATTTTATCTAGTGCATTTTGCATTTGAATATGGAATAGAGACCAAATGCTGAAGCATTTTCATTAATAATAAAACAGTACTGCGACAGTTGGTCAGTTGTTTGTTCTAGTGAAGCACCAAATCGAAACGACAGCCGATCGAAGCACCATCATCACCTCTTTCGTCCAGCGATCATATCCGATCGAAATAAAGCGCCATTGGTTTGGAATTAGCAGCGATTTCGCCGTTTCACGGGGCCAGGATTGTGTGAGCCTGCAAATAGAAATCAAAGGAAAGACCAGGAGGGAGAGACGAGGGGCTATTTTTTTAATGTTTTCTTTCTTTGAACAATCTGAAACCTTTGTCACCCCTCTTGTCCTTCTTTGTTGATTTTTTTCCCCTTTCTCTCCTGTTCCATCTTCTCTCGTTGTGACGGCTGAAATTGACCGATACTCGGAGTTTGGAA
Organism: Rhysida immarginata; assembly: GCA_023313115.1. Taxonomy (NCBI): domain Eukaryota; kingdom Metazoa; phylum Arthropoda; class Chilopoda; order Scolopendromorpha; family Scolopendridae; genus Rhysida; species Rhysida immarginata. The sequence goes on along the minus strand of JAHWFO010034949.1, from coordinate 2,319,772 downwards.
AATAAATTGACAACGAGGGCGCTTCTGATCGATACGGAGACCGACAACAGATGATGGGGTATCGTTTTCTAGGAAAGATGGGCTGCAATCAGACCGCCGTTGTTTTGGCGGAGTCTTCACTCCACCGCATTGACCCTCGAGTGTTGGAGCGTTATGGAAAAGTCATGTCGAAAAGTGGGGATCGACTAAAGCGGCGCAACTGCAATGTGTCGCCCCTTACCTTTTGTTCTCTTACTAGTTACTCAGGAACCCTCATCCTCGCAACTTCCTCTTTCTCCCTCTCTCTATCTCTGTCTCTCTGTGATATATTTTGTTTAAAGCGTCCCTCTGTCTCTTTTCTCTTACCCTATATTCTTACATGCGGACTGGGTGCGCTCGCGTGTAAATAAAACATGCTCTAATGTCAGGCCGTCAGGTGCTAAACGTGCATAGTGGGCAAATTGCCAAAGCTTCGTCAAACTCTAGGGGCATATAAAGAAAGGAGGCGCAAGGACATTGTTTTCTTTGCGATTTAGACAGAGGATTTGCTAGAAAGCTTCGCAAAATACAGCTTGTTTTTAGTATCAATTTAATAAATATGCGAATTCGACTTTCTTTTAATACTTATTCTATTATACGTTGTACTATAGGAGTCGTTAAAATTTGAAAATAATAATACTTATAAATAAATCAATTTTGAGATGATATACAAAGTGTTCTCAAAAGTTACGTGGATGCTAATGTAAGTATATATTAAATCGCATAGTGTCGTCCGTTGCTTTCTGCTAACGTGTAACAACACTTATAATTTTCTTCAAGCGCTATCATTTATCAAAATTTATGTAAATTTATTGATGAAAACAGGAAAGAAAATTCCATTGTTTGAGATCGAGGCAGAGAGTTTTGGATAATTTTCTGATGCTGTAACCAACTAAGCCATTACATTACACCCACCCACCGATGTTTGAAAATTCTCGGCCCAATGTAGAAATCCTGAACAGATTCATGGATTTTTCCCATCGCAATTGCAGAAGTATGGGAAGGTGCATTGTCTTGATATGAACAGATGCGTTGCCTTGGTATGAGCAAGTGCATTTGTCATTCAGGGCCTTTTTTCACGGATTTTTTTCATTCAAGTCAAACCGCTGAAGTTGATCAATATACTGTAGTGCTTCCCATTTATAGTTTGGCCTTTTAAAAGATATTTAATCAATATTATCTTCTTGGAGTCCTAAAAGATTGATGCCATTACCTTGCCAGCTGACGTCATTGTCTTTGCCTTCTTTGGAAGGAGAGAGTTTCTACGTGTGCAGTGTTTGTACTGTTCTTTTGTCTCTGGAACATAGTTGATGGATCCAGTTCAAATTTTCTTGGACAATTCCAAACAATCTTTTAAAATGTTATACCGAACACATTTCTCCAGTGACAACAAACGCGGTATACATCTCGCAGATCTTAAACATGCCCAAATTTTGACTTAAACTAAAAGGTGTATAAAAAATCGTTATCAATTTCATAACTATTAATCGCAAGTAAACGAACTGTAATCTAGTTAAAGACGGGATCGTGAAGTTTTGTTCACATCCAGAGCTTTAGTCTGAAAGGCGTAGTTGAGATGGCGACCCCGCAGCATAAGCCTGCTGCGTCAGCCTGATCTGACTGACTGTGACTTTTTTGTGGGGCTTTCTTAAGAATCATGTTTTTGTGTATCCCCTACAAGCAAATCTGAACGAGCACAAAACGCGAATCGCAGATTCATTACGAGCACGAATAGACCAACGTCGCACAGTAATGATGTCGACACATTTATCCTTACAAACAGACTTCAATCTCCGATGAATGTCTATCGAAGCCACATTTCCTGCAGTTAAAGATATTACAGTACGGTGCGTTGATTTCTCTGGGCTACGGGTGAACGCTTTTGGAATTTTTGCAACATTTACATTTCATGTCGATGGTCTTCCCGTGTCCTGGTGCAATTTACTTCCTGTTGCTTGTAATTGTTTCAGCCAGCGATTTATTGGTCTCTTATCAGGTGAGGTCTTCCCTATATTCCAAACGGTAACGTCGTTAAACTTTAATCGAAGATTTTAATTCCCATAACCATAGCATACACATTGCTTTCTGCTCGGGAGATGCCATTTTGATTATGATACAATATCGCGTTGTATACTGACTTTTACTTTATTAGGCACACCTCACAAAATATGCGAATTGAGTGATTCCCTGATTTGCATCTCACATGATCACAAATCACGGTATAAATATCTTGAAGCAACTTTTCTACTGTTAGTTAAGCGTGAAACCATATCAAAAATGGGGAAAACCTGTGAAGTGATTGGCTTCCAGCGTGGGATGGTGGCAGGTTCAAGACAGGCTAGAATGAGCATTTCAGAAACGACGACTCTCCTGAGAATTTCATGTATCACAGTTACAAAGAGTTATCGAGAGTGGGTCAAGGAAAAAAACATGTCGCCATCGTGACTCCTGTGGACGGGAAATCCTTGTTGATGAAAGAGGATCATTGCATCAAATCCCCGAGAATTGAGTGAGGTTTTCATGTCTGCATAGGTCAACCCATTCCTGTTGAACGTTTTCAGCATCTCGTTGAATCCATGCCCAAGATGGATATAGGCGGTTTTGAGGGCTAATGGAAGTTCAACGCACTAATAAACAGGTACACCTAATAGAATGGCAGTTCAGTGTGTGCTGGAATCAGTCGCGTTAATGGAAGCGGCTAAAAACTTTGGGGGTTTCTGTTTTCATTGTTGCAAACCGCGTTTTTAATTAAGTTGCCAATAATTTATGTCAACCTTGTTCATTATAGTAACATCAAAATTGGGAGTCGTGCCCTCGTTGTTATTGATTTATAAAACATCTTTATTCAAAGAATTTATAGAATATGTTGACGCGGTATTATGTTTTAAGTGGGTCTTTCTGCTTTAAAAACTTCACTTTCCCTCCTTTCTCTTGATTAGATTTTCATGGATGCAGCCGAAAGTTTCAGTTGTCAAAGAAAAAAAATTAATCTTTTTTTTTTCTTTGCCGCATTTCTAGTTTTGAGAGAGTAAATGATTCATGAATTTCTGCCTTTTTTTTCCCTAGTGCACATCATAACTTGTAAAACTTAAAAAAGACTTAGAGAACTAAGGAAGTAAAAAAATAAATCAAGTGTATCTATTAATGAAAATAGATAGACTGGCGTACGTTTTATTATTCACGAAGACTAATTTGTATAAAGCCTTTTGCTTAACTGGAAAAAAATAAGTTCGTGGCCTTATGAATAATTTTTACGAGCTTCTAAACTGGAAATGCCATGTGAACTAGAAAACTATTTGAAGGCAGTTTGAAATTCAATTTGACGTTGGAGTTTATTCAATATGTGCATCAAGCTCACTTTTGCGAGTTCTTAAATCAATAAAACGGTGGAGCTATTACTGAAGAACTGAAAAAAATAAACGAATAATGAAAAAAAGCTATTTCGTGAAAGAGATAAAAAAAAATGCAGGTGTTCCTTGTGTTTCTTAATTTTTATTATCATGGATGAAGGTTTATTTTTTCCTCTCTCTCTCCCCATTTTTAATATTCATTTCACTCCACCTATTACTCGGGTTCATTTTTCCTTAACAATGCTTGATAATATATCGGCGAACATTTTTATGGACAAATAAATATAGTAATTTTTATTTTGAGAAGGAAATATTGATCGGCTATTGACGTTTTACTTCTTTTTCTTTTTTAAACGCGAGTTCTCATTACGGAAACAAGCGTCTCTGAAAACCACCGCGTCGTGTGACAAGGGGGAGCCGTGAAGAGGGGGTGCCGGGTTCGTTGCCAGGCGACCGTCTGTCACGGTAGGAGGAAGGGCTGTGAAGCAGGCGGTTGCGCCGTATCTCATTAACCCTTCGGTCGGTTCTTTTTCGTAACTACTGTTTACAATGATCCCAGACACGATGGATGTTACATCCTACCCCCTTTCTCTCTCTCTCTCTCTCTCTCTCTCTCTCTCTCTCCTTTTTTTGCTTTGTTTGCGATTGTGTGTATACGTATGTTATGTAAATATGTACCCCTACCTTGTACGAACGAGTAAATGTCTTTCGAGGACATCATAAAGCACAGTCTCTCGTAGTGACTGTTCATGCGTTCTACCCTTGCGCTATAAAAAACGTATAACGTCCTTTCATCTACCCACCCTCCTATCCCAGTCTTTTATTTTACTATGGTAACAGTCTGTGCACATCTATAAAATTTTATTAAAACATTTGAATTGCAATCGAGTTCTCCAAGGGTTGGTTGGCGCTGGAGGGTTCAGTGGCGTTACTCTAAGTAGCTGCTGTTACGTCACCTTTTTCTCTCAGGGGTCTCGATTTCTGGTGAAGAGGCTTTTCAAATGTCATGCTCTGATTTAGAAAAATGGTAAAAAGAAATTTTTTTGTTCAATTAAGGAAAGAGAGGAGCGCGATTCCACTATGTACATACGTATGTCTACTTGATATGCAAACTTTTTTTGTACAGTCGGCTCTTGTTATAATGAGTGGGATGGGATTGGACCATTCTTCATATATAAGAAGTAAGAAATGACATATTATACTTATACTCTTCAGATCTTTAAATTTGTTAATTTCATCAATACGTATAAAAGGTGAATCGATGTAAAGTCCTGTCATATATTTTTAATGCATATCATTTAAAACATAATGGACAATAATACAATAACCACATTTTCAGGCTATCTTCTTCTAGCATTGTTTAATAGTGAGGGGTCATTTGAACTCGGGACCAGCGACTCAGTTCGTTATATCAAGATTCGTTATTATAACGAGAGCCGGCGGTAATAACATTGACCTATACGACTACTGCGTTCAGAAGGCATAGAGGCATTTCGCATTAGACAGTGTATAAAAAAAAAATTAAAGATAATTTATGCCTGAATACCTCCTTATCAAGATTTTCATTTGTAATAGCATTTTTCTTTTTCTAGTGTATAGAAGAAATTGGATATTGTAAAAGAACCGTAATGAAGGGGGGGGGGGGAGCCGTGGAGATCAAGATCATTTAGGAGCCACTAGGAGAGAAGGAATGAACGAGGAAAAGAATAAGAATTTTTTTTATTCTATGGATTTCAGAGTTTGACCTTGTTCGTTAGCTTTCTTCTTTTCGTCTTCGTCTTTCTTTTCTCTTCCTCCCTACCGTCTCGTCAAACAAGGAACTTAAAGCTCAATCAAACAGAAAGAGAAAAGAAGAGAACTTGTACCATCATCTTTTGTTATGGCGTTACAGCTGCATCGTCAGCAAGGATTTTATCATACTTCACATGACTTGTGTGTCGATCTTTAAGGAGAAATTGATTCTTTTCCGACAACTGAAAATGGTATAAAGTCTTATAAAGTTTCATTATAACAGAACCCATTTGAATTTTTAAAATTATTAGAAAATGTCACTGTATAAGTGTCTTCTTAAACATATTTGAGAGTTGGATTAATGATTTGTTTACCAATGCAGCCACGCTCATAAATCATAATTTACAATTCATTTTATCAATTGCATTATGTGACGGTTATCATTAAAAATATATGGGTAAGCTGTACTGGATAGCAACTGTGTGCGTAGAAGCAGCAATTGCTTCGTTTTTGAGATAAAACGACGTCCTTAAGCTTTTAGTCACTTATCTAGTGGGCTGTGTTTTAGTTCATAGCAAAGATGACTCTCTCTGACATACAAACCTAAAATAATTAAAAATAAATAGCTCGTGTATAGATATCAAATATACTATTAGCGAACCAACTGTGATAGATGGCGTCACTGTCAACATCGAAAACGGGTAATAAAATGGCTGCCGTTGTTTTTTCAATGTAAAAAGTTATATGCCGAGTAAATAAGATTAGTTGACTTGCAAGCTTCAAAATTACACATCTAAAACCAGAAAAATTGGATGTTATTTCGTGAAAATGGGTGGGACTAAGTTTCTTAGCTGTGAAGAATTATATTGGAGAAAAAGTCCGATGTGTTTGAAATTCGAATGGAATACTGTATATGGAATTAAGCATCAAAATATGGGAATCATGCCTCGAAGGACTGCGTAAAATAAAATATTAAAAATTACAAGGCAAGAAATATTACAGGAACCGCAATTTTTCAACTTTTACCGTTTCAATATTTACGCTAAATGTAATATTAAATTATTAAAATTAAATTAACATTACTAAATTATTAAAATTAAAAATAAACTAATATTAACATGAAATTTAATATTAAGTATTAATCGCGTGTACGGATAAGAAATTATATGTAAAAAATGGCTATAAATACAATATAGATAAGGCATGCGCTTTTCATAAAAAATTTAATATTTATTGTGATCCAATACGGCCTGAGGCCGACGAGTTGGGTCCCTGGATGAACCTGGATTAACGACTGCTGTATGATGGTCACAGCAGCCGGGGGGGGGGGGTGTGTGAAGATTGTAAGTCACTGATGGTCGCCCATCCAGTGACTAGCCGTACCTGATATTGACTTAACTTCATAGTAGTTGTGTTTCAGTGAAAGCCTACCAGGCCACGACCTCCCCCAATCCAATTAATATAAATATCTAATTAATAAAGTGTAATATACATGTAGACTGTAGCGGCAGCCATTATTTAACCTGTTTTCGAATGATTGATGTTTTGACCGCCAGATGTCAGACAGTTCTAGTTGGTTTTCCAATAGTTAGAAGAAAGAGTAAAACTATGGGCATATTTTATCAGATATAACTATCTGCTATCATAGAGTATAATATCCGGAATATTTGGTGTTGTATAATGTTTTTTATACTTTTTTTATATTCAATGTTTTTCGATAAGAATAGAGTTTATTAGAACCGTGACTCAGAAATTAAGCTGATGACTGTTGTTGCTTCCCATCGAGACTATGATGCCAAATCAATTTCTAATAATTTGACATCATAAAACTCAACAGAGGACAGGATCTATCATCAACTTTGTTTTCTTTATGCTCTTTTTTGATTTTTGAGCATTTTAATTATTTTAATGCTGTTTACTGATTTTTTTTAAATTGAATATCGTATGTTCGGAGCCTTTAGGCATTGGCTTAAATTCTAAGTGCGTTTGTTGCTTTAGTATTAAACGCATACAATCTTAAATAGCTGACCAATTGCAACAAGCTTTGTTTGGTGGGTGTCAAACGATATAATGCATTATAATAATTTTACTTGTGAGGAATATGCAAATTATTCATCTTATTATAACTAATTCATAATTTGTCACGATAAATTTCGAGGCTTTTCCAAGAAAAGATGAGCCAGAAACGGCCCTACTTAAGGGATTAGGTTGGTGTAAGCTTTTAAGGCGCAGAATCTCTGAATAAAGGAATATTTCGCTTAAATTATCAAAACTAAGCAGAAGAGTTTTTTTTTTTAAATTTAAGTGTTTACATATTTTGAAGATCTTTTTAATAATGAAAATTTTAATTTTTTTAAATGGCGAAAGAGGCGAATAAACTTATTAGAAAAAATTGTTTTTCAAGCTCGGTTTCACTGTAATAAAATTAGAAATCTTGATGGGATTGGCAAGCTTTATATGCCATGAAATGAGGAAGATAAGTGCCGTGAATTTTTTATTTAGCTTCCATTTATATTTTGTACAAGTATTTGTAAAAAGATTTAATAGCTTTTTTTTTTAATTATTGAATAAGTTATCCCGTTTCCTTTATTCTTTGAGGTTCTTAAAAAGATAACTTTGAGGAAGAACATTGAAATTAGATAAACAGAGAAAATCCCCAATAATAAAAACTATTTAAATAAAAATAGAAAATACAGAAAGCTTGTCCATTAAAACTGAAATTGACGGACGTCTACGTATGAGTCCAATAAAATAATAATAAAATCAGAAAGCTAAGACAAAATTTTAAGATTATGCCAATATTTTTCTCTAGATTTAAAGTTGAATAAAATTAACAAAATACAAAAAACTGGTATGTCCCGACTCCGTACATATAAAGCTATTATTGGTTTTACCATATTCATTTATCTGTCTGTCTACTTAATATTTTAAAAATCCTCTGACATACCAGGGCATATTGAAAAGTAATGCCTCCATGGCTGTAACTTTTTTATTTTTTAACCGATTTTCAAAATTCTTTTTGTATCTGATACTTACATTTGTCCTCTATGTAATGCACTATTCACTTTTCGACATAGTCCCCATCCCTTTCCACGCATTGCGCCAACTAGTCGGGTGAACCCGTCGGAGACGAATTCCGGGGTTGTTGTCGATACCAGGACCGAACGGCAGGTTTCACCTCGTCGTCAGAACGCAACTCGTGCCCCTTAAGGTGCTCTTTCCTCTATGGGAAGTGGTGAAAGTCGCAAGGTGCAAAGTCTTTCATTTTTGAACTGCAGTTTTTCATCTTTGAAGTGTAGGCGCTGCAACCCCCTCTGATGTGTGGCGATCGTGTGCGGACGGGCGTTATCATGCTGCAGAAGAGGATCCAAAGCTGCCATTCAATCCTCGTGTCGACGACAACCCCGGAATTCCTCTCCGACGGGTTCACCCGACTAGTCACGCGTTGGCGCAATGCGTGGAAAGGGATGGGGACTATGTCGAAAAGTGAATAGTGAATTACATAGAGGACAAATGTAAGCATCAGATACAAAAAAGAATTTTGAAAATCGGTTAAAAAATAAAAAAAGTTACAGCCATGGAGGCATTACTTTTCAATATGCCGTCGTAGAAAGTTGAAAATTGTCCTATGGGCTTACTTCAGGATTGGCTTACTGCGGTTGGAGTTATGAGGTCAGAGTTATAGGGTATAATATCAAGCCCATGTAGATATTTAAAAAAGAGTAAAATTTGGTATGCAGTGTTCTCTAATTTAAAGTTTTGGCTGGATTAATCCTGTGGAGTTGGATTTTTTGAGTTTGATCTAAATTTAGGGCAGCGGTCACGTGGTCTTTAAAAACTGTTAAATATTTTTTCAAATGGCAAGGTAGGTCATATATCATTCGGTCGGAGATAATGAGAAATTAAAGAATATACAGTTCGACTTCCTAATATTACGTTCGAAAAAATGTCTATCCTTTATCTCCCAATTTTTACTCCATATTTTAAGTAGGTTAAGTTTCTTGAGCATTTTCATCACTTTTGTATGCCTTCTTTAAGGAGATTAATTTCTTTCTATTTAAGTTTTTCCTATTTATCCAATTAAAATGAAGTTCTGGTACATTCCCATATATTTCTTAGAGTTTGCGTTGGAATTATTTTCTTTTAATTTTCCTATTTAGATAATTGGGGTATTCAGTTAGAATTAAGTAAATCGTCGTTATTTCCAATTACCCGAAAACTAATCTTATTTAAAGAGTACTGCGTGCCAACTCTTAATGAGAAACAAACAAGACATTTAAGTATTAATTAAAACTACCCAATTAGAAAATAAACATTCTAACTATAATTTATATTAAATTATTCGCTTTCATGTTTAACCAACCATTTCAAAAATTACTTTAATAATAAGTTTAAGGTTATAATTCCCTTTGATCTTTGATCTTTACTAATCAAAATTGTACTCATGGAATTGTATAATAACTATTTAAACATCCGTTCGAACTCTTAAGTTTTGAGAACACGTTCGAAATATGCAGCTTTTCCCATCCGAAATAAGCTTCTTAGGCATGATAAAAAATCCATTTTAGTCTGCTCTCCTTTTTTTTTTAAATAGTAGAATATGTTTTAATATTTCACCAGGCGGGTTAAATTTAGATGGGCTCTCGAGAAGAAGTGTCTTGTCGTCTCTTCTTTTGTAGTTTACGATCTTTTGTGAGGGCTGCTCTAGTACACTCAAACGCACACATACATAGGGCCCCTCGAAGATGATATTGAGAGCCGGTTCTTAACAATACTGGGTGGTGCTGGCCAAAGGAGTTGAGCCAGGGTGACAGGGCTCGGGTGTTGCCCCCGACGTCACGACGCAGCCGAGCGACGACGTTTATGAGCACCATCACGCAAGTCCAGAGCGAGAGAAAGAGAACTTGGATTAAATTTTATTTCATTACCGAAGTTATATCTTCTATTTGCATATATGTAAATAACCTGCAGGTTTTATGGCCAGTCGAGAGACTTTTTTTTTGGGGGGGGGGTCTACCTGTATGTGCGCTGGTTTAATTCTGTTCATAGCTCACGATATGTCATTCCAACGGAAGGGCGATTGAATAGAAATTTACCCAGAGTCGTATGTTGTTTTTTTCTCCCCTCGTGTGCTAATAAAAGACGGCTAAAAACCGTAAAATGTAAGCGTTGTTTTTATAGCGATTCTTTTTTTGCATAAACATTCATATATGGCCAGGTGTATGAAAATTTAATTTATTTTCACACATGTATAATAACAAATATTTATTTACACGCCTGATGAAATAGAATATGGAGAGAACTTATTTTGCTCCTTTTATATATAATGAATAAAAACACTATATTCCTTTAAAAACACTGGCTACCTAAGTCATATATAGAAAATGAAAAACCTCGGCATCCCGCCTGGGAAAAAACATTACCGTATTTTTGCAAATATACCCTGCACCCTTGTATAATCCACACTTTCCTGTATACCCTGAAAATTCAAATTTTATATAAAAGAAATTTTGTAACCCCGCGGGATATCTAATATACACGACTCAACAAAGTTTGAAATAATATTATTTAAATCAGAAGATCAATAAATATGAATAAATATTTCAAGCACTGATAATTAAAATTCGTAAAAATTTTATTAGCATTATAAAAACAACTTACTATAATTTACAAAACGAAATGACAGTAAACTGCACATAAAATATGAAATCTCGATACAGTATGTGTTCATACTCTATAAGCATGTAACTTGAAAGATGCCATATATGACTTCTTTTCTGTATATGAATAGAAAACAAGACAAAATGAGCTAAAGAATAAGAGATGGAAGAAGACTTTAGTTGGCAGGGAAAAATGCACAAAACACTTGAGTTGGGAATTCAGCACGGACATTAGTAGACCATGAAGTCAGCAGGCAAAATAACCCTGCGAAAATACAGGTTGAATACAAAAGCCTGAACCACCCTTTTATTTTTTGAACCGAAGCAGATATGTCAATTTTGATGAATCCAATGAATAGGAAGTTGTGGGTGGCCTATCCCATGGTGCACTTTTCATCATCCCAAATATGCAAATTAGGACACATTCAAAATTTATCTCAAAAACCGTAAGGGATAGAGAAAAAAATCCAATTGCAAACTTGTTCAGCATAAAAAAACAAACAAAACAAAAAAAATCATCCAAATCGGACCAACCAATCACCCACAATCACGTGGTGAACTGTTTGTAGCTTACAAACAGTCACACTGCACAAACAAGTTGCTTCAAACAGTTTAAAAAAAAGTTAATCAACAAAATGCTCGATGTGACGACCGTGGGCACCATAACACAATTGGGCACGGAACCTAACTGAGCCCAAAACATCGGCAAGCATGGCTGGTGTCACTCCTCGGCACGCTTCCTGGATTCGTTGAACCAGATCTCCATTGAGGCGGGCTGCGTAGCATAAACCTTGTCCTTCAGGTATCCCCACTAGAAAAAGTCAAGTGGTGTAAAATTAGGGGAGCGGGGTGGCCAACGAACTGGTCCTCCTCGACCAATCCATTGTTGTCCAAACATCTCACTTAGACGCTCGCGAACGACCAATCCGTAATGTGGAGGAGCTTCATCATGTTGAAACCACGTGCGCTGATACGAGGCCAATGGCAAATTGTCAATGAAGTCTGTTACTACCACGTTGAGAATTTCAGCCCGGTAGCGTTCTGCAGTCAGTGTTCCATCGTAAAAATACGGTCCAACCACAGTGTCATTGTACAATCCACACAACACATTGATTCTCCAGTTCACTTGATGAGTTGCTTCTCGCAGATATCGTGGGTTTTCGTTGTGCCTGTTGATAACTCCATCCCTGGTGAACTGGGCTTCATATGTCCACAACATCTCATGAATGAAGTTTGGATTGTCATCCAGGCAAGTAAGTAACTAGTTGCAGAAGGTGGCCCTAGCAACATAATCCAATGGTAGTAACTCCTGGTGACAATGAATATGGAATGGGTGAAAATGATGTGCGTGTACAATGTTGAGAACAATTCTCTGATGGCACCCAACATCTGCAGCAATTGCTCTGCTGCTTGTGTGCGGATTTGCAGCAACTGCAGCCAGAACTAGTAGTGTTGTTGTATCCTCGTCGCCTTGTGCCCTTGGTCGTCCTCGTTCTGCATTAACATTCCCTGTAGCCTCGAATCTTTGAATAATGTGACGCATTGTTTGACGAGATGGATGGCGTTTTTTAGGGTATCTGTCTCGATACAACCTAACTGCAGCATGTAGGTTTCTCCTTGCCTCTCCGAAGCAGAAGATCATGTTGACCATTTCCGGAACAGTGTAGTTTGCCATCCTGGAATTGTTCTGTCTTCTGTGTGCTGAAACATGCCTTTTATTTGCTTTTCCGCATGAAAGTGACTGTGAGTATGGTAATTTATGTTAATTTTTTGATTTGCATGCTTTACCTGGTGGAAATATCAACATTCAGTTTTCCTTCTGCAGTGTGACTGTTTTCAGACACGCCTCTCCATGGATTGTTTCCGTGCTTCCGTCATATTGCCGTGGCTCCAGGTCAACGAGAAAGACTAGCCCTGACGCAGAAAGCCACCTGTCCGACCAACAATCTAACCTTCATTGTTTTCAACAAACGAAAAAATAGCGATTGTTAAAAATGCAAAATGCAATTGATAAGAGAACGATTCTGATTGGACCTTTCTTTCGTTGCGCGAGCTATACCAATCCAGAATGTCGAAGTAATACCCCTCAAATTGGCAAGTTATCTTGAGTCCATGCCAAATCGGCTAACAGATCGTATCCAGGCCGTAATAGCATCCTCATGTACAGTCATGGACAAAAAAACGCTCCCTCACTCTGTGTTGCTATATTTTTAAATGAGCGTTTACTACTTTTCCACTAGGTGTCTGATAACGTTTAGCTCAGTCAGAAAATTATCTAAATTTTTAACCAATAAAATCATACCATCCTATTTTAAACTCTCATTTAAAAATATAGCAGCACAGAGTGAGGGAGCGTTTTTTTTTGTCCATGACTGTACGTATATTAAACATTCAGTTATTTTCAAAGTCTACCATTTATTTTTACACGTACCAATTTTTCTTCACAATTGCTTACTTCTCGATGCGTCGATTTTTTCGTAGCGACACAAAGGATGACAAACATTTGTGTAAAATATTCAGGTTGCACCCACAATTAGGTAGACTGCTTTAAAAAATTTAAAGTGCCGTTTCGAAGTAGACCTGATGGGGTTACTCACAAAAGAACCGGATTTTTAAAAACTGCCATCCATACAATCATTGATTATGTTTAGAAAACATTTTGTAAGTTCACTGTTCACTGTTATTAAATCTCTCGTCCTTCCAAGTGTTCTTGTTTTTGACAGAATAGTCTGTTTAAGAAGTAGGACAAGGAGGAAAAGAATTTAATTGTGAAAGGCGCAATCAAAGAAGAAAGTTGTCTGTGCCACCCTGCTTCAACGACTTTTTGAATTTAATTTATTGAGTTTGAGTTTTGTGCATAAACCTGAACATAATTAGTTCCTCCTCACTTCAACTTGATCTTTAATTTACTTAGAATCCGTCACCTTTACACAATTTCGCAATATGCTCGGCTCTTTTATCCCTCGTTGGATTGGTAAATTTGAATTTTTTCCCCTCTTGGCGGGTGTTCTGTTTGAAGAGGGGCAAGGGGAAAAGGCCTATGCTAAGGACAACGGAGACGAAAACTAAAGAAAGTGCGCAACGCGATAAGAAATAAACATTTCGAATTCCAATAGATTTAATTAGATTGCGAATGGGAGTTAAAAGAGCAATGAGTGAGTTTTTAACGTCTTCAAATGGCAGTGAGATTGGCAATTAAAGAGGAAGGTAGTCACGATGTTGTTACAAGTGACAGGTGACGGTCTCTCCTGTAATTGGATGAACTCGCCCCAGCAGATTTAATTTTAACTACACGCTTAGGAGGAAAGAAAAACTTTTCATTGGCGTGAGTAGGGAGTGGTCCCCTTTTAATCACTCCTGTCACCATTTACTTTTCCCCTACTTTGCTTCTTTCCATTCAATTGCTTAAAGTTGTCTAAGGAGAAGTGCCTTGGCTTGTCTGTTAGACAAATGGCCGCTTCAGAAGTTCCTCCGAGAAAAATCGGATAAAGAAAGTGTAAGTAAAGTATGACGTTTCCCCATAACTTATGCAATAGAAGACAATACCATTTAAAATGAAATCCAGTGCGCTATATAAGCTTTTTTGGATTAAGTTCTGATGTTGTACTCTGTAAAAATAATGCGAGCCAGATTATCTTACCACAGTACAGTGAAAGGAAACAACTTGAACATCGTGTCAATACTTTCTTAAATTATAAGAGGAATCGCATCCTACTGATTTCCACTTTTTTTTCTCAACACAAACTAATCACTTAACAACTGAGTAGGTAGGTCTATTTCTTAATATAGATTCTCTTTAGCTACATGCAATTGTGTTAAGGGTTTGGAGACCTTTCCTGAAACCACTGTTTTTGGAGTGCTTCCAATCCAGTCTTGACACCTGCTTTCAGTTCTAAGAAGTATGCGAAATAATGTAATCTTTCATAGGGTTTGATTGGTTGCTAGGTTTATGGGCGTCAACATTTAGGTCATTTTTCGCCCTTTCACGTGATTAATGTTATTCGTGGGTCAAACACAAACATTCATGGACCACTGCGAGGATCAAACCCAGCACTCTTGGTCACCAAGCGGACGTAAGATGTGAAGAACTATAAGAAAATGTCAAGATTTGATGCCCCGCATTCCGAAAAGGTTGATCCTAGAGGGCCTGATGAGACTGGAGATTCAAACGACTCGTTCCGCGCAACTGCATATAGCTGAAAGGAGATTATATCGAGAAGGTTGGCGTGTATATCAAATATTACTGTTTGTGTAAAAGAAACGAAAATGCAACCGCCCTTCTGTATATTCTTGGAAAGGAATTTTTCAGAGGTAGCTTTTTTTTTCGACTCCGTTGTGTTAACATTCTTCACAAACATGGTGAATCTCAAACAATTCGGAATAATAAAGATTTTATCCAATTTTTGTGAAATCTTTGGTTATCCATACATGTGAGTTTTGGGCAAAAGACGTATTGCATCATGACAACGCACCGGAGCCAGAAGTCAAAACCTCGTCATGACATTTTACTGATCGGTCATTCCCAATTCAGACTCTAGTCTGATTTTCTGCATCTGAAAAAGTATTGATGGCGGACGCTTCCTCGAAAACTAAAAATGTCACAGAAGCTTTAACACGTGGTTACGTTACAGACGACCTCATTCTACAATGCAGAGATACAAATAGCGGTGCTCCGTAAATTTGCCGAAGCTGCCTAGTCGAAAAGATTCGCTTCGTAAACTATTAAATGACGTTTTTAGCTAACATAAGGCTATGGTTAAATGAGTAGGAAAAATTACATGAACTTCAAATTTTTCACAACTGCCCTGTACCTTCTTATCCTTGGGAGTTTTTACACCCCCCAATGTTCTTAAAAATCATCGTCATTTTATTTTTAAATATTTCGTCTTATCTGATTCAAATTGGATCAACTACCATTTATCACAGATTGTTTTTATTAAAGGATAAAGCAATGATGGAATACTGGATAAGATCTATTAAACAAATATTCCGTTACCGAACGTTTGGTTTCTAGCTTCTCGTACCACTGAGTCCCTGCTATCACAAGGCTGTTACTTATTAAGTAATCAAAATGATGTCGAAAATATTCAATGAGTTATTCTGGTGGTAGTTCCCTATCTGCAACTAAGGGATATACACAGAACGACCAATTTATTAGAGAGACCTCTTACGGAAAATGGATCGGCCTCCCAGTGGCACCCAAACAATGGAACAGGCCGAAGCGGTGTATAAAAGGGATGCATTGGATCACAAGTTGCAGTCAGCAGCGGAAGTAGACTGAATATGGGTAAATCCAAGGATTTGACCGACGTTGAACGAGGCATGATCGTTGGAGCTCGACGGGCGGAGTTGAGTATTTCGCAAACCGCGAAACTCCTCGGGTTTTCCCGTGTAACAGTGTCAAGGGTATTCCGTGAATAGCAGTTATGCCAAAAAACAACCTTCAACAAACACAACACCGGACGAAACAGGGCCATGGATGAACGAGACCAACGGCGACTGGCACGAATCATCCACAGCAACAGGACGGGAACAGCCCAACAAATTGCAGCGCAGTTCAATGAGGGAGCAACACAACCCATTTCGGAGCATACGGTGCACCGAGCTGGGTTTAACAACAGGCGGCCAGTACAGATACCGTCGCTGTCACCGCGAAATAGGAAAGCGCGCCTGCTATGGGCACACAGACATTGCCACTGGACACTGGATGAATGGAAGAAGGTCGCCTGGTCCGACGAATCGCGGTTCCTACTTCATCATGCGGCCATGGACCCATCCTATCAGCAGACAACCGTGGAGGAGGAGTGCTTGTCTGGGTTGTCTTCTCTTGGGACACACTGGGTCCTCTGATATCCGTAGACACATCCCTGAATGCGACACACCATCTGAACATTGTTGCCGATCAGGTGCACCCGTTCATGATGACTGTGTTCCCTGGTAGTGACGGACAGTTTCAGCAGGACAATGATCCCTGTCACCGTGCTCGAATGCTCTTGGACTGGTTCGAATATATGACGCGGACTTCCACCTGCTTCAATGGCCAGTTCGGTCGCCCGATCTCAACCCGATCAAGCACTTATGGGATGAAGTGGAGAGAGAACCATCCGACGCCTTCCCACACAACCGTCCAACCTGCACCAATTACGGGACGCTGTGATGTCAGCCTGGGCTATTATTCCTCCGCAACGGTTTCAACACCTTGTTGAATCCATGCCAGCACGTATTCAAGCAGTTCTCGCCGCTAAAGAAGGCGCAACACGCTATTAGCGGGGTGTCTCTAATAAATTGGTCGTTCAGTTTATGTAGAAAGGCTTGCTAATGTGATCCCAGGTCGCGGAATTTTTGTTTGTTTTTTAATTTTAATATTTTGCTAGAGGAATTTATCAAATAGCAATTTTCAGCGATGTTAAAAGCATCGTTATCGAATTCACGAATTCGGTCATGTCACTGCCAATTTTTTTCGAAATTTTGATTTTGACTTGGATAAAACATCAAAAAAGCATCAAAAATTTAAGTAAAAGTTGGATTATCTATTTTTTGACCGCCATTTCAGCCATGTTTCCGAATAGTTAAGACATGCGCGCCTATTATAACTCTACTTACTTTTTGATGCTCTATCCGAATCTGAAGTCAAAATCAAACAATCGAAAAACATTTGGCGACAGAACGACTGACGAATGCAGTATAGTCAAGCCTTAAGTTCCAGAGCTCTGAGTGGAATGATCGATTGACATAAAAAAAGGACGAGTACATGAGAACTGTACTGATCAGCACTTGTGCGAATCTTATAGAATGTGAAGAAACTTTTATTTTCAATTATGTTTCCTTTTAATGTTCACAGAAACCTAACTCTCCAGTTAAAAATTCTCATAAATGACTTAATTTCTTACTCTCTCTGTTCTGCCGCACTCCCCTTTTTCGTTAATCGATATTTCACTCAGGGCTCTCGGTAAAACGGTTTGACTATACCAGCACGCTCAACTGGTTTTACACTGGAAATACGTGCACTATTTTTCCTCTTAAAAACTGCGAAATCTTTTTTTAATTTGGATTAGAATTCTTCTCAATAGCATTACCCCATAATGAAATTAAGAGCTAGAGAAATCACGACTCGATGATAATGCCGATTAGAATGCCAGTAAACATAGATACGCCAATATTTATTAAGCACATTGAAGCCTTCTTAGCGGAGAAAGTCGATTATTCACTGAATCGTGGGGTTTATCAAACAAACAAAAATTTTATAAAGGGCTGCTTTCATCACTGAATTCTGAAATATCTCTTCTAAACTAGATAACTTTCATAAACATTGGCACAAATACTCAACTCTATTTCTTATACATGTCCTCTCATATATCACTACATCACGGGTGATTTTTTAAGAGTTTGTATTAATTTAAACGTCAACCAGGAGACATAATTGCAAATAAATTTCAGCAATGAAAGAGTTTGAGCAACTCGAAAATTGACGTGCGTTCGGGTTCAATGATCCATGCCGATTTTATTGATATACCCAGCTATGCTAATGTGACGCGTTTAATTGAAATAATTCGGACGACACAGCAGTTGAAGCTCACTGCCAATTGGATTTGTTTTGGGTTTTTTTTCCCTTTCAGGATTGGATCCAACAGGTTAGAAAAGGAAGCCGTCGACCTACAGGAATACTCAAGAGTTTCTTTTGTTTATCTTCTTAGGGCTCACTCTCTCGTTTTCTTGCAAAAATTGTTGCGGTTGGGGCAACTTCATCAGATTACGGTGCAGTTGTAAGATCAGCCGTGAGCATCGGCGGAGGCGGCGGGGGTTGATGCGGAACAAAAGATAGGCGCCTTAATACGGTCGACTTGCGGCCGCCCTCTCCTTTCTGCCTTCCATTGTTGAACGAACAAGGAGCTCTTCTTAACGGTAGATGAGACCTATTTTCGTTCCTCTCTGTCTAAAGCCCTTTGTTCTGTGGCTTGCTTCACACCAGCTGCTGTTCCCAGAGGATCTTTAAAGTCAATGGATTTCACTGCCGAAAAGAGAACAAGAGGAGGGTCGAGTCGGGACGGGGAACCCCCTGCTTTCTTCTCTGGAATTGGAGACGATGCTTAATACAGTATCGTCGGCTCTTATCTATTTAAGCTCGGTGTGGTTGCGAGAATGCATTCTTTATTACAGTTATTTGGATATTTCGTTTGTTTATGTGGAGGAATGAGTTCCGGGTGACAGGGTTCTAATGGAATTTTTAAAATGCATAATGCACTCTCTCGGTAAATAAGCTTTTACACCAATTTAATGAAATATTTGTTTACAGTAAGTAATACGACTGAAAAATGAAGAGTTTTAATTTAGAAATCTAGTAAAAAATAGTGTACTGGTTAGAAAAAATTGCATGTTGCTCAGTGTCTACATGACCTTACGTTCTTTAATTAATTTGCGTGTGTCCAGTCTCTTTAATACCATCATTCTGATGACTATCGAAAGACTTGCTCTCAAGAAGGCAATTTGACACTTGCCCAAGGCTAAAGAGGAATAAAATTAAAAGCAAAGGGAGGTCTATGGCAGCTTCGTCAGAGGTATCACTGTTAAGGGAAATGGTAATTAACTCCTTGAAGTAACCTTGACAGTCGAGATTGATGTTAATAACCTGTCTGTTTAGTAGGCAGTTTTTACCGAAAACGCGAAGTAAAATTAGAGAACAAGAAATTAAATCCCCAGTGAGGGTATAGGGAAGTAGCGGAAGTCCTGCGTACAAAGAAAATATCCACCTTAAAAGGCTTAAGAAATGAAGGATAAAATGTGATGTTAAAAATGGAGTTAAAAGAAGGAGATAAAGAAAGGGTAAAACAAAAAGTGGAGTAAGATATCTCCCCGAATTTTATCCTCTTTTTAGCCCCTTTTTTCCCCGCTTTTTAACGCCAATTTTTAATTTTTTTTCTCACGCGTGGTTTAGGCAATAGAAAAGAACTCTATCTTTCGTTTCTTATCATTTCCGATCGAATGACATATCGTATGGCCGCTAATAATAATTTCTAAAGACTACGTGACCGCTATCCTGACACCAGCTCAAACTTCATGTAGATCTTGCCGAATAGTAAAGGAATGAAAGCTGAAATAGTTAACTGATGAAATTTGGTTTGTTTTTCAACGTAATCTCCAAGAACATTTAGGCACTTGTCCCACCGTTTCACGAGTCTCTCAAAGCCAGCTGGTTACCTCCCGACAGACCTCCTCCATATCCTGGAATCAGTGATCAGCCAGATGATTCTTCAGTGGGCCGAAGAGATGAAAATCGGATTGTGTCAAATCCGATCAGTGATATTGGTACTGTGTGGACGAGCGTTGTCATCCAACAGAAGAACTCCACTGGGAAAAACAGCTTTCCTCGGTAAACGTTTGTTACCGTACAGAGTAACATTTCCTTGTGCACTTGCTCAGCAGATTTGTCCTGTGCACACACAAACCGAATTCGGTCCGTTGTTCATCACGTGTACAGTCAGCTAACACACCTCAAATGGCTACCGCCGCACGACAACTTGACTGCTAGCGCCGTATACTTTACACGATGATGCTGTCACCTACACCGACACATGTGTAAAGGATCATTGCAACGACCGATATTCATAGCACAACTTCACATTGCAGCAATTTGAAGATATTTCATTTTGCGACTTATATATTGACTTACCTCGTACATACTGAATTTCACGCATTTACATGAATATAACACGAGGATTTTTCCGAGATTCAACGGGCAAAAGAGGATGGTCGTATTAGATTCGCGAATTTGAAAAAACACTTGGTTTCGATTTCACCCACGTTAACGAACATCATATTAAAGCTAGAGAATAGCAAATAAAAATTAGCACATGTGAAAATAAAATTAATTTCTTTAAACCATCTAAAACGTTGAACATGGTTTAGGCGCTTGTCTTTTTCTGCTGTCTTGGTCTTTTCCAAAAGATTAAAATAGCGTAATTGCTTATTTTGGCCATTTCCGGATAGCACGAGATGTAGCGAGACTAGACTATGAGTGCTAATATTTACGTGACTTTGCGGTTGCACCACTTCTAAACAAAGTTATGAAAATCTTTTTTCAAAAAAGAATTCTTTATTTCCTTATAAAAAGTTAGTTTTCAAAAAAGCCTTTTAAAATATAGAGGTCATATAAGATTCGAGGTCGTATTATATTCAGGTAATTAAGATATATATATATACCATATGACCAGGAGGACCCCTCCATAAATTTGACCCCCATAACTCCGACCTCGGTGTACCAATCCAAACTTAACTAAAAAGCGAAGTAGGACATGCCTACAGCAATCTAAGCACCAAATTCTAGCCTCCTATAGTAAAGAATATTGAAAATATGAAGGGACCGATGAGCATGGTAAAACTAATTAGTATCTCCATTTAATAATTGTATAAATAGTTAAAGTTATCAATTAAAGTACAAATGATTCTATGTTCTAACTTGAAGACATCTTATCCGCCTTGCTTAAACAGAAGCTATACAAGCCTAAATGAAGGTGTTTTCTGAAAAGCTCGTTTAATAAATGATCATAAAAAGTTTTGAAAAACATCTTAAAGAAACATCAGTCCTTGTATAAATGTCAAAGTCAGTGGCTTTGTCAATTTCAATAATGCTGAATATATTAAATTGAGAGTCGAAAATTGAAAATTTATTTTGCAGCAGAATTTATTTTGAATATTTCATACCATTCACTAGTGTCAACTGGGGAGTTTATAGATTTCAGTTTTGAAGTGAGACCTGTAGTTTCTAACATCTTCCCATTTCGATATCATCCAAGAAAGTCGAAAAAAGAAATTTATATTAACTCTTTATAGTACTAACTTAAAAACTCACTTAACCACGTGTAATACCAGAAAAAGTTCATTAGTGTTGATAAACTGAAACACACTTTAAACCTCAACCATTCGGTTAAGAATCTATCATTCCTTATGGAATATTATAATTTTGCGGAACATTGGCAGATTTCCCCCACTACAGTTTGAATGTTGTTATACTTAATGGTACCATTAGGCTTATTTAATTATTATCAAGATTTGAACATAACGTAATTGTATCTTAGTCCTTTATAGTTGTCAAAAACGAACAAAAAATTTGAGGATCGGTCTATTAGGATCGGCTTCTAGGATCGGTCTATTAGTCTATACAGTCCCCATAGAAGTCCGAATTCAGCAGTCAGACGATAATGGTATCCTATAAAGACGCCCAAACAAATTTCATCCGTAGTATACTTTGTCTCTTCGCCGCCAAAGCACCAAATCCAAAATGAAAATCAATGCGCGGACTGCAACTGAAGAGAAACAATGTCATACACATGCATGGCGAGTTGAGACAAGTGGACCATCATACAAGAATATGGCTATGTGGCGGCGATGCTTCCAAAGGGAATTACAAATAATATATAAATAAATATATAAAAAATAAAAATTTCATCAAAGTCTTATAAAATCGGAAGAAAATCTCTAATCTTATTTTTCATTACACCCTCCCCCCACGATCATAAAGTTTGTGCATCTTGAATGAGAGTTAGCTCCGGAAAATCACTGCTAATAAGATCCGTTCCGTGCCATTTCATCAGAAGATCTCGTCTGGATGTTTATTTAGCTGTTAGGGCATGAACCCTACCGCAATCTTCCATGTTTTGAGATTGTCTGAAAACTTTCCGAAAAGCATAAAGTTTCCTTCAAGGTAAAGCATGTCATATTGGTCTAACAATGGCTTTAATCAACGGAAGACTCCGATTATTAACGATGTCATCAATGATTATTTGACGTCGGTTACAGGAAAAACATACAGTGAAGGTCGCAATAAGTCAAATACATCATGGACCGGTAAACACTTCGAGTTATTGCTAGTTCGGCTTAATAAATTTTATCGATTTTCATCGCTTTCAGTCGCAATATTACTCCGCTTATAAGACTACACTATGCCATCAAACATTCATGGCAACTGTCCAAAAAATTTTACATGCCCTAATTTATATGTCTATGATAATATAAATAGAAATGTGCCTTACTAGACTCATTTCTGATTCATATTGGATCGCTCAACAGAAATCATGGTTCCAACGTGGAATCGTCAATAAGTTTGTACGCGAGATTTCTGCCGTTCTGCAAATACCCGTTAAACTCTAAATGACATCATTGAAATGGTAAGCCAAAGAAATCGTCGATGCTAGCACGTGTGAAACAATGCTATTGGAGATCTTCAGCTGTAACTGGAGTTCTAAAATGCTACTTTAATTTTATCAATAAAATCACCATCAGCTGAAAACTGAGAATCAGTGCTACTATTGAGCCCCATACCAGCAGAACCAACGAGAAACGACGTTTAGAATGGTGCATAGCTCATCGAAACTGAATCACGGAACAATTGAATCAAATCTTATTGAGCGACAAACTTCGGTATATACTCTAGAAATCAGATGGTCGAGTTCGTGTCTGATGGATGCAGGGAAAATGTTTCATGCACACTGTGAATTCGGAGGAGACAGTGTCAAGGTATGAGGTTCGATTTCATGGTTTCGATTGGGCCAATTTCAACACTGTGGGAACAGTCCACAACTTCAGTATATAGAGTGTCTGGATCGATAATCTTTATGCAGTACAGCAACTGTTGCGGTATCACCTAGAAGGAAAAAAATCATTAGTCGCATTTTCCAATTGCATGGTCACCTAGTTCCCCGGATCTAGCTCCACGTGACTTCTGGTGGTGAGAATTTTTTGAAGGCTAAGGTCTATTTTGGTGGGGTCCTAATTTTGACTATATTAAAGGACAACATATCATGGATTTTCATGAACATAGAGAATCATAGCAGAAGATGCAATGTGCGGTCCACGAGAACGGCAGTGGTCGATGTCCTCTTCGGGGAAGAGAATGTGCTGAATAAAAAAGAATTCAGTTTCTTCTTTGTTACTCATGTGTCTGTTCTTTGTAATTCTTTTTTACACGCACAGGACCATCTTTCCCACTATCGGCGACGTCTGGAACTAAATTTTATTTTATTTTTTTGCGGAATCATTTTCCCCCATATCATCATTAGTTCCCATATCAAATTTGGTGCCATGTGGGTTGTGAGAGCGAGCTACAGATGACTCTAAATTTAATTACAAATATCCTGTACTTAAACAGCATTTCAGTGGGCAAGCAAGTGACCCAGAATAGGGGGCAAGATTCTTTTTGTCGAAACTTGTTATTGTATAAAATGTATAAATTAGTAAAACATATTCATATCGAATTACGCGTAGTTAAAACTTTCGATGTTAGCACCATTAAAAACGTGTTTTTTATGCGAAAGTCTTAACTTCATTTTCTCCTTTAAGCTAATATTGAATTTTTTTTGTTGGATTTAATGAGACTTGAGGCAAAACCAAAATTATCTAGGTTCTAACGGAATTGAATTATAAATAATCGTATTTTTTTCCATACGAACGATCAGTAATTAAAAACTTAAAACAGTTTTCTTTCTTTTTTTCTGTTGGCAAAATCCCAAAAATGATCTTTCTTGTCATGCAGGAAAGTTCCCTAAGGCGGAGCTTTTACCCGCTTAATTATTAATATCATTATTTCCCCCCTTCTGACTATTAATATTCTAATTTAATTATAATTTTTTTCTCAAAGTATTAACTATTTTTTGCTTAAGTTGTAAGATACTCATCTGTTGCTTAAGAGTTTTACTTTAGAGTTCATAAGTGGTTTTATCCCCTCTTCGTATCTTCGTGCATACTTGTTTTGTTAAGCAGCGATATCTGCATCCGTGTGCAAGAAGTGTTGTCGCCATCTGTTGTTAGAATATTACTGCTATCAGTATCTAAATGTTAGATCTGTTGGCATGAATACCTAACTGCTATCAGTAGGTAATTGCTATTCGGCCTGTTGCTATAACTATCCAATTGCTGTTAACAGTAGGGTCCCCTGGCGGTAAAATTAGGGACACCCTAAAGTATGTGCTTATATAAATATCAAGGACTATTCTACAGGGTGAATCCAAAGTCTGAACCCCCCTTTTATTTTTTGAACCAAAGCAGATATGTCAATTTTGATGAATCCAATGAATAGGAAGTTGTGGGTGGCCTATCCCATGGTGCACTTTTCATCATCCCAAATATGCAAATTAGGACATTCAAAATTTATCTCAAGAACCGTAAGGGATAGAGAAAAAAACCCAATTGCAAACTTGTTCAGCATAAAAAAACAAACAAAACAAAAAAAAATCATCCAAATCGGACCAACCAATCACCCACAATCACGTGGTGAACTGTTTGTAGCTTACAAACAGTCACACTGCACAAGGAAAACTGAATGTTGATATTTCCACCATGTAAAGCATGCAAATCAAAAAATTAACATAAATTAAGATACTCACATTCACTTTCATGCGGAAAAGCAAATAAAAGGCAAGTTTCAGCACACAGAAGACAGAACAATTCCAGGATGGCAAGCTACACAGTTCCGGAAATGGTCAACATGATCTTCTGCTTCGGAGAGGCAAGGAGAAACCTACATGCTGCAGTTAGGTTGTATCGAGACATATACCCTAACGAACGCCATCCACCTCGTCAAACAATGCGTCACATTATTCAAAGATTAGAGGCTACAGGGAATGTTAATGCAGAGCGAGGACGACCAAGGACACAAGGCGACGAGGATACAACAACACTAGTTCTGGCTGCAGTTGCTGCAAATCCCCACACAAGCAGCAGAGCAATTGCTGCAGATGTTGGGTGCCATCAGAGAACTGTTCTCAACATTCTACACGCACATCATTTTCACCCATACCATATTCATTGTCACCAGGAGTTACTGCCAATGGATTATGTTTCTAGGGCCGCCTGCAACTGGTTACTTACCTGCCTGGATGACAATCCAAACTTCATTCATGAGGTGTTGTGGACAGATGAAGCCCAGTTCACCAGGGATGGCGTAATCAACAGGCACAACCATCATCATTGGGCAGACTAAAACCCACGATGTCTGCGAGAAGCAACTCATCAAGTGAACTGGAGAATCAATGTGTGGTGTGGATTGTACAATGACACTGTGGTTGGACCGTATTTTTATGATGGAACACTGACTGCAGAACGCTACCGGGCTGAAATTCTTAACGTGGTAGTCACAGACTTCATTGACAATTTGCCATTGGCCTCGTATCAGCGCACGAGGTTTCAGCATGATGGTGCTCCTCCACATTACGGGTTGGTCGTTCGCGAGCGTCTAAGTGAGATGTTTGGACAACAGTGGATTGGCCGAGGAGAACCAGTTCTTTGGCTACCCCGCTCCCCTGATTTTACCCCACTTGACTTTTTCTTGTGGGGATACCTGAAGGACAAGTTTTATGCTACGCAGCCCGCCTCACTGGAGGATCTGGTTCAACGAATCCAGGAAGCGTGACGAATGACACCAGCCATCCTTGCCGATGTTTTGGCGTCAGTTAGGTTCCGTGCCCAATTGCGTTATGGTGCCCACGGTCGTCACATCGAGCATTTTGTTGATTAACTTTTTTTTAAACTGTTTGAAGTAACTTGTTTGTGCAGTGTGACTGTTTGTAAGCTACAAACAGTTCACCACGTGATTGTGGGTGATTGGTTGGTCCGATTTGGATGATTTTTTTTTGTTTTGTTTGTTTTTTTATGCTGAACAAGTTTGCAATTGGGTTTTTTCTCTATCCCTTACGGTTTTTGAGATAAATTTTGAATGTATCCTAATATGCATATTTGGGATGATGAAAAGTGCACCATGGGATAGGCCACCCACAACTTCCTATTCGTTGGATTCATCAAAATTGACATATCTGCTTCGGTTCAAAAAATAAAAGGGGGGTTCAGGCTTTTGTATTCACCCTGTTTAGTCAGTCTCTTTATTAAATGCTAGCCTCTTTTACAAAACGATTATCCATTTTGTAATAAGGCTGAAGGCCTCCTGTCTCAATGTAATAAAAATAAGTAAAAAGATAAGGGCTTCCGTCGTTTTTTTAATGAGGTCAACTTTTCAGACTTTTGAAAATCTTCTCAGCCTATAAGCAATTCGTGACAGAGAATCAAGCAAATTTTAAACAACGAATTCATTCTACAACTATCTCTCACCATTTTTTAAATTCAGATATTCTTCTATATCTTTGCTATTTATAGAGATCATAAAAGTACTCATTCTTGCTGGCAGCACAGTCATAGCTCTTATTCACGATAGCTGCTGCCTTGAACTTCATTCATGAAAAGCAATGTCCTGAATTGCGAGTATGAGACATTGGGGAAATTGAAAAGGCTGAAAGAGCCTGAAAAAAACTTGTGGAGATATTGATATAGATTGTAGGTGGGCAGGCAGATTATCTGGTTAAAAGGGGTAGGTCATTATTCGGGATTCTCCTAGATGTCTATCTGGTAAAGAGGGGCAGGTCTAGAAGTGTACCTGAAAAAAATCCCAGTCCTGTTGGAAATTGGGGAAGCAAATGTTTGCGGAACCTGAAATATGGCTGCACCATTTTGAAAGTGAGACGAAGAGATAATCAATGGAGTGGCATCATGCGAACTCGCATTGAAAGAAAAAGAAATTCAAAACTGCGCCGCAAAATTCAAATGTCATAAAAAAAAAGTTGTTTAAAAAAATTATCCCCCTCCCTCCGAAGTTTATAATGTGAATCGCCCCCTAGTTGGGAGGCGTTAAGAATAATAAATATTATATTCCAAAAATATAATATGATCTCCGATCTGCCGATGATCTCCTTTAGCTCCCGGAACAGGTGGTAGCCACTGGACGCGAGGTCCGGACTGTAAGGCGGTTGGTCAGGTTGTTCCTAAACAAAAGATCTGTTAGTTGGGGACAACTTGACCACCCGCTTTACAGTCCGGACTTCGCGTCCAGTGGCTACCACCTGTTCCGGGAGCTAAAGGAGATCATCGGGAGCCTGCATTTCAGCGACGATGAACAAATGAAAACTGCGTGATTTTCTTCATCGGCGGCAGCTTCTATGAAGTCATCATGCGGAAGTACATTGAGCGCTATGACAAGTGCTTAAAAAAACTTGGAAAGTATATGGAAAAACAGTTAATGGTACATAGAATCTGGTAAAGAAAAAAATTTGAAAATATATATAGTAGTTTTGTTTTTATTGCAAAACGGACCTTACTTTACGAATAAGTCGTATAATTCCTGTTAGGCCTATTTTAATCTACAAGGTGTAGCATAAAAGTTAATCACATTTCAATCGCAAATGGCTCAGGAACTATTGGTTGCAGGTCAATGAATCAATTGAAAGAGGGGAACGTCAAGTTTTTGTTCAATGCCGGTAGAGGTCTCAAAGGGTGCATCTGGAAGATGTAGGGAGGTCCTATCAGTTAATGTCCAGATGGCGAACGCACAACACAGAACCTTTTTGTGGCCACTTCGATCCCCAGACGTCAGTGTTTGTGACTTCTTATTGTGGGGAAACGTAAAAAGACCGTGTTTTTGTGCCCCCGTTCCGGCAAATCTGGAGGGGCTAAAAAACTCGAATAACAGCACCATTCGTGAAGTGACTCCAGATATGCTTCAGCAGGTATGGAAGGAATTTGATTATCGGCTAGATTTGTGCCGTGCAGCAGGAGGAGGTTTTATAAACAAAACTTAAGATTATTACAAATATTTCAATATGTTCAATATGTTGCCCATCTCTGTATCTTCATTTTTTTTAAATATAGATTTTTGAAATGTGATGAACCTGGCTGGCCCTGTATAGCTAATTCTATCAAAAGCTAATTGCCCTTAGGCTTATTGCAATCAATAGGTAATTGCTGTGTTGTTGTCACTTTTATTCACTGCTATATACTTATTCATGTTTCCAAAGTATTTTTTACCTGTGCACTAGATAGACAACGTCTGCCTGAATTATTCGTTTAATGTAAATTTTGCGCATCATGATTATTAAATTTTTTAAAGGTTCTATGCTGTTAAGCTGATAGAGGTTAATCTGAAATATTTCTTCTTTTTTTAATATGTAAGCCTCTGTGGGATAGGTAAGGGAGAAATGGAGAGGTCGATCGTCGGAGGAACAATAACCCTTCTCCCTGTTTTTAATGCATTGGCTGTAAAGCGAAGTTCAGAATGAAAATGTAAAAATTATTGCTCTCATAAAATCCCTCCGTGTCGAACGTCTTAACGTTATCCCAGGTTGGTTATTAAAAGTCAATTCGTAAATTTTTTTTTTTCCTTTTTTAAAAAAAGACCCTCTCCACGTATCCCGACGTCAGCATTTAAAAAATAAAGGAGGGAGTAAAGTTTTGCGTTTCTTCTTCTCTCCGTGGTGAAAAGTCTCCCTCTCTCTGTCTATCTTTCTCTCTCTTACGAAATGAGTCTACCTTATTCTTTCACACCACCCGTCGTCAATGGCCCAGAATTGGTCGGATGAGGTCGTGCATCAAGGAGCATGACGGGGAAGAGTGGTGCACGCCAAGCAAAAGGTGGTGGGGGGGAGGGGGGGGGGGAGAGAGAGAGAGGAGAGCCCGCCTTTTGTTCTATACACGCGGCCCGGGACTGGGCTGCCACGCTTGACGGGCAATTTCCCCATTTCTTTCTTTCTCTTCCTTAATTTTCGCAGCCCCGGGGTGACTGTCGGGATCGGTTATTCACACGCAAACGTGCGTGGCGAATATTATTATGCCGAACCTGACTCTGGTATTCTCCTGGCGGGCTCGGGCATCTCGCGCTCTCCGAGAACGGAAACCACCGTCGGCGGGGAAGAGGAGAAGGAAGACACACCGCCACCGAAGGCCGAGACTGGGAAATATGGCGATACTGTTATTAATGTAGCGCTCTTAAGGAGAGGTTTAGGAAAAAAAAATGGAAGAAAAGGTCTTTTTTTTTCTTTGAAGTTTCGCTTTAAAATCGATCCTTTGAGCATAAAAGACAGATGGGGTAGTTGCTTTTTATCCTTCATTCTCTGGAGAAACATCGTGCGCTGTTCATGGCCCCTCCCTCTTTTTTTCTTCAAATCATCCCTCCTCTTATTTATGCAAGTTATTTATAACCATTGTGAAAATTTAATTTACTGATTAGAAAAGCAAAGCAGATTTTGTTGCTTTTTTTACATTAAAATTTCCATCTTACATTATTAAAAGGATTCACATAACTAGGAAAATCGACACTTCTTGCAGTCTTATCAGCAATGACCAAAACCAAAATTTGGGATGTCCTTAGTAAAACACAGGCCTGTGAATTAGAAACATGTCTTTTCTTTTCATGTTTTTATGTTATGCTTTAAGCGTATACTTATCACCTTTTTAAGGAGTTAAGTAAGTGTAATCATAGAACTTTGTCAGCATGGGGAACAAGAAGGACTTGCCTGACTTCTAGCTGGAGCCACGACTGAAACACCAAAGCAATTGACTAGATTCTCGAAAATGCGATATTCAGAATATTCAACCTTTGGAATATTCGGATCCACAGTCTTTGTTTAAAAACGGGTAAAGATGACTTAGACCAGCGTTTCTTAAAGTGGGGGTCGTGAAAAATTCTTGTAGGGGTTCGTAGAAAATTTAATGAATGATCCATTTTATTTCATTATTTTTTACATATGCTAAATATAAATATTCGTTTTATATGGATATTAGAAAATAACTCCTTCTGGAGTTAAGTTTGCCACCCCGCCCCCTCATCGGATTTTGTTCTGCGCACACCCTTGGTTCGAGGGGTCCTTTAATATTTTTAACTGTGAAAGAGTGTCGCGAGACCAAAAACTTCAAGAAACACTGGCTTAGACTATCAGTCATGAGCGAAACCGCCGCCGTTTAAAGAATAGTACCGGAGAAACAGGACATCCACTGTGCATCAATTGACAAATGATTTTACCCAAGGCAGTTCCCGACCCACATATCTGTCATAACAGTCCATCAGGAATTGAAGTGGATCCAAATCGGCAGTCGCATATCCATACGAAAACTTCTGATTTGTGCAAAAAAATAAGCAGAACGGTTTGTTTACATCAGCGTTTCTCAACCTGCTTCCGTGGTTCTCCAGGAAAATAAAACATATAAAAATTATTGAACTAAATAAAAAATAATAATAATAAAAATTATTCGCGCATAGTCTGCACGAGTGATTTGGTCCTTACTGGGAATGAATGTCCGAGTGATTTGGTCCTTACTGAGAATGAATGTCCGAGTGATTTCTTACCTAAGGGGCTCCGCCATAGAGATTGATTTTAAAATGGCCTAGCGTTGTAAGTCAAAAAGATTGAAAAGTGCTGGTCTATAGTGATGTCTGGAACGTCGTGAGAGACACGTGACGACTGGAAAAAGTTTATACAGGGCGATTCAAATCGTGTGTAAAACAATTTAAGGGGGTCTTATAGAGGTCAAGGTAAACACAAAAAGTCCTATGAACATGGGTCCGAATATGAACGATAACTGAGATATGAACAGAAATAAAAATGTCGCCACTAATATCGACAAGTTAATAACTCAAGTTCTGTAAAGCCTAGATTAATGAAAGTTGCAGGAATAACAGGGTAAATAAGACTGTGTATACCGTTAAAATTTGATCGAATTCCAACGAGAAGTTTCCGAGTTACGCAGTCAAAATTGTAACAAGTACTGGTTAGTACTCACAAGTGAGCACATGTTATGATTTTGAATAAGTAACTCGGAAACTTCTTGTTGGAATTCGATCAAATTTTAACGGTATACACAGTTTTATGTACCATGTTATTCCTCCAAATTTCATTAATCTAAGCTTTACAAAACCTGAGTTATTAACTTGTTTATCTTAGTGGCGGCATTTTTATTTCTGTTCATATCTCAGTTATCGTTCAAATTCGGACCCATGTTCATAGGACTTTTTTTGTTTACCTTGACCTCTATAATACCCCATTAAATTGTTTTACACAGGAGTTGAATCTCCTGTATATGGTTTGATGAACAAAGGTGTACGTTGTTTTGTATCGATATAAAGCATTGGCTCCAGCATGCCTTATCGAGCAACTCAAGGTTCTGATGGTAGTGTCGTTGTATGGAGCTTCTTCTGCAGGTATGGATCTGGTCCCCTGATATTCATGGACGGTCGGGTGCGTACCACGGACTACCTGAACATTGCCTGCCAAGTCCATCCTACATGAGGCGGCTTATTCGTGACGAGAATGCTCTGTTCATCGCGTACTGTTGGTTCAGCAGTGGTTGGACATGCATGAAGTTGACTTCTGTCATTTATTCTGGCCGCCCCAGAGCTCAGATCTCAACTCCTTAAACGTAATCAGTTTCAGCTAAGAAACTGCGGACAATACAGGGCGTTTCATAATTGGTGTCCCGTCTTTAGGTCCAAATAACGATTCAAGGGGAACAGATTGGGGAAAAATGAATATTGATTATTTGGTTTTAATGTCCCCTAATTCAGAATAAAAACATTTCGTGTCCCTGGGGGTGAAGGGGTAAATTTTGAAAATTTTAATTTTGTAGGGGTAGGGTTAGACCCTATGTGTTATTTAGAAAGTTGTAGAGCATCATGTAAAATGTGGGTTTAGCAAAAAACCCGGTGAAAAAATCTCATCCCCTGCCCTTTATCGAGTGGGTAAAGTGAAAGGTTTCTAATGACTTTTTCTGTTTTTGTCTACATTAGCTAGCCATACCTTTCACTTTACCCACTCGATAAAGGGCAGGGGATGAGATTTTTTCATCGGGTTTTTTGCTAAACCCACATTTTACATGATGCTCTACAACTTTCTAAATAACACATGGGGTCTAACCCCTACCCCTACAAAATTAAAATTTTCAAAATTTACCCCTTCACCCCCAGGGACCCGAAATGTTTTTATTCTGAATTAGGGGACATTTAAAACCCAATAATCAATATTCATTTTCCCCCAATCTGTTCCCCTTGAGTCGTTATTTGGACCTAAAGACGGGACACCAATTATGAAAGATCCTGTATAGTTAGGATACAAAATATTAGGGAAGAAACCACAAATCCACACTGAATGAATTTATTACAATTGACTCGCGTGTACATTTCGGAGGTCAAACCTCCTTCCTTAGCGAGTGACAAGAGAACAGAACACTGTTTGAGAATGTTTGAGATCTGTTGGAATTATATATGTGAGAACTTAGGGAATGTCTTGTGAACATCTGGTTCTTCCATTCACGTACAAGTGCTTCAACACCATATTGATTCTAAGCATACATACAGTAATTCGGGACAAAGGGGTTCAATAAAATATTGAACAGATGTTTCTAATTCATTTTCATTGTGTGTATGTTTTAGTACGATCTAATTATCTTTGATAAAGAGTTTATAAAACTCATTTCATTTTTTTTTGCAATTTGCTGTCTGTGTATAAAAATTATTATTATTTGTATTCGTTTTAATTGAAGCTTTTATTTCTGTTTTTATAAAGAGGGAGTACTTCGAGATGAAATGTTTTTCTTAAGACGAGTGAAAAAAGCCGCCTAGACAGCGATAAAATCATATCGATAACAGTGTCTGACCTATTTCTACGAACAAATTAAAGTTTCTTTACCGTTGTCATATATGAAATATATTTTTTTAACTTCTGACCCTCTTCAGAGCATTTCTTCCCGGTAATTATGTCTTCTTCGAACTTTTGAACTTTTGGAAAACATTTTTTTCCTTTAACATGAAACTGCTGTTTTCTTATGTTTGCTTTCGTGCTCCTTTTTTTTTTTTAATTTTTATTTTGTAGGCGGTGGGTCGTTAAAATTGGACCAATCGATTGGACCAATTTGCTTAGAAGTCGTCATTTCCAGTTTTATGACTCGAAAACGTTCAATTACTCATCACTAATTGGTTATGAAGTGTTTTTATGTGGTTTCGACCAAACGGGAAATCGGTTAAAGACTGTAAACTGTTCGCCGACGTTTATGGCGAATTGTAAATTATCGGTCCACCACAACGCTGTGTTATAGTTCCACGTGGACGTTTTACGCTTATTGATTGCTTGTGGAAAAGTTGCATTCAGCGTGAATGTAGTGCTGCTTTGTCAAAGGTGTATCAGATAGTTTTCATTCCTTATCTCGCTCTGGAATCTGTGACGGCATGCACGTTGAACTTTCACCTCTTAATAGGGCAAGTTGTGTCGTCTGTTCTTCTCGATCACTCGTTTCAGGTGAATTTATTGCGGAGCAAACTGGCTCCCATTATTTTTCTGCTGTCTCCCTCGTAAAATCTCGTAGTAGCTCATAATTTGATAGTAAAAATTGTGGCCGTTAAATTATTAATTATTATGTAGGTTTAAGGCTCCTCGAGCATCGATGGTGCCTTCAGGATCTAGTCAGTGATATTATTAGATTTAAATCGAGGTTAATTTTATTCATTATTATTTTAAGAAATTGTACCTTTACTATCGCCTCTTTAGTTACGTGTTTATTGTATGCTTGCAAATATTGGTTTCAAGCCAGGAGAGTTAATTACACGAATATGTCTTTTCGTGTCTTAAAATTCTCTCACGGGTCACTTTCTTAAACTTTTAAGGCGTGCAAACTGATTATTATTATTATTCATTATAATTAATTAATACTATTTTCTTTAAAACACGGGAAATTAATTGCGATACAAGGTTTTAAGAATTAATGTTGCTGAGATAAGTTCCGTTTAACTGTGCAATTAAATGGAAATTGTAACTCATTATGGAACGTAGCCGAGTTGGCATACATAGGGCAGGTGCTCAGGTCTTGCTTCGTGTTTTCCACTTTTCAGGTACTATGCCCCACATTTATTTCCTCAGCAAAGAATAAAGGTAGAAAAGCAAAGAGCAGCATAAAAATCAAACAAAACCGTAGAAAACTGTGGATATTTACAGTTACGGAGACCAAAAAAGGGTGATACTATGCTCATGAAATGTAGTTGAAAATTTTGGTTCCGCAGAAAGATGTAATATATTCAGGGCAAACCCTGTTATAACGAACTGATTGGAAATGCAAAAAAATGATATTCCGTTATATCGGGGTTTTCGTTATAAGTTGTGACGAAAAATATCGTTTAATAACAAAACTTTTTATTACGAGTTTGAAAGGGTGAACTAAATGGATGATTAAAATAAATTACTAAACAAAAGCATTTAATTAAAAAAAAATACAGAGATAAAGAAAAATAATGTATCAACTTGTGCATTCCACAAAAATATTTCATCGCATTTTTTAAAATTTGAATTTTGTTTCTAAATGCCCGCAGGCGAATACATTGGGTGATGAATTAGTGATTTCTATTGTCCTCTAACGATCTATCCTTTCACTAGTCCTTTAACTAGACAAAAATTCTCATTCTCAAATACGAGGGGCGTTCAAATTTGACCTGGAATATTTTTTATAAAATCAGGAAACTACAAAAAACATATAAACACACACACATACACACACACGCACGCACACACCAATTATTCCTCAAAGAGCTCTCCTTGCTTCTCTGCACATTTTCCCCAGCGTTCTGGGAACATCTGGATACCGGTTCTGTAGAAATCTTCAGGCTGATGTCGAAAACACGTCAGGACAGCCTTTTACACTCCCTCATTGGAGCCAAACCTCTGCCCTCCCAAGAACTCTTTCAATGGTCCAAAACGTTGATAATCGCAAGGGGAGAGATCCGGGCAGTATGGAGGATGTGGTAAGATGTCCCATTTGAGTTCCGTCAGTGTGTCCATAGTCAGTTTAGCTGTGTGTGGCCTGGCATTGTCTTGCAGAAAACAAACAATGAAATAAATAAAATCTTGTAAACATTCCAAGGAGGAGCTTTAGCAGTGAAGCAGAAATACATTTAACCCCCCCCCCCCCGAGTAGGGGAAGGCAAGTGGCAGATCCTGCGGTCATCTATTTTTACGCCTTTATCTGCACTTTTTACCTCTTCCCAAGTTTTTTAATCAAGAAAATTGATTTTCTCGAACGTAATAAGTATAGAATGTAAAAAACCTCGTATCTTCTTTCCTTTTTCATCATTTCCGAACGTATGATATATAACATGCCATATGTTGCCATAGTTCTAAGGACCAAGTGACTGCCACCCCCGCAAATCCGACCTCCCTGGAACAATTGGGCCTAAACTTCATAGTACTGTAGATCTTGTTTAGAGGAATCTGGATACAGAATTTCACGCCTTTACGTACCTAAATAGCACACATATATGTTGCCCTCCCTGAATCCCACCCCCGTAATTCCGACCCCAGTGTACCAATCAAAACCAAACTAAATAGTACAGATGGGCATACCCATAGAAAGTTACATTCCGAATTTCAAGCTTCTGCCTCAAAAAATGTAGAAATTATGAAGGGGTACACAGTTAAGACATTATAAAACCAATAAGTAGCTCCATTCTTCCGCTACTTAATTATAAATTACTATCAGACCCGGCAATGCTTCGCTGTTGTTATGTATGAGCGTCTTCTAAAAATCAACTGATGAAGCGCCATCTTTTGGCTCTTCTAAGGTGAGCATACTCCAAGACATTAAATTAAGATATTTTTTTTCGTAAGCCTATATGTTGCCGCAAGCTAACCTCCAGAGTCCTGTAAAAACCCCATGAAAATTCGTCAAGTGGTTTTGGATTTTAGCGTGTTCAAACAGGCAGACAATGTCTTTATTGTATTCTGTTTCACTCCTCTATAATCACCGGCCCTTTAGCTGAGTAAATTTGACGCAGGGCCGGAGATGAAAGGTGAAGAATAATGTTCACTTTTTTTGTATATTCACATTCAGAAATTGCAAAATTTCATCTACAAAGAGTCCGATCAACGCCGAGTATATCAGCTACTTCATAGTAAATCGAAAAATAGTAATGGATACTTTAAATAAATTTTAAATCAAATAACAAAATCGATATTTTATGACCAATGTACAAACTAAGCTTTCAACATGTTGTATGTTAATTTATGAAAACCAAAAAAATAATCCGGAAAAAATCTGGAAAACATAAAATACCCGAAAATTGGATTAAGATAATTAAGAAATGAACCAAACAGACATTTGATCTCCTCAATTGCCATCACCGTACCAAACATCATTATTCTAGACCTATTTTTACTCGCGAAATACTGTGTTGGCGTTAGACGGCAAAAATCTAAAACTGGGGGCCAATCTTTGGACTCTCCTGGCGCCCCTCACAAAGCGGAAATATCCCCGAGAACCTTCCCTCCGAATTTGGTTGCTTTATCTTTATTCCCCGCGAAATTGCATCAAAAAATCAGAAAATTTTGTGAAACACCCCCGAAAAAATCGATTTTGATCATTTTCGCACCCTTAAAATTCGAATATCGAAAATCGGGGAAACTAATTTTTTGGAACGGTAGTTAGAAAGCTTCCTGCAAAATTTCGAAGATCTGCGTTTATTGGGGGCGGAGCCAAGCGACCGAACTTGCAATTCCTTTCTGCTCCCCTGGGTGGGCAGGGGGTCCGAATTTCGAGAAACCTGGCCTTACCACGCCTCTATGCTATCCGTCCTATTACCTCACCGAGTTTCGAGTTGGTGGCTTCAGTAGATTTGCTGTGCGTTGATGAGTGAGTCAACCAGCTTCTTTATATACTGTATTGGTCGCCACGAAGAGCCCTTTTAGATAATAAGATACATTGTATTCCCCTGGGGGGCTGGGTAACTTTGTAATCTTAAGTAGGAACCCCTGTTTTTAATGGTATATTCAGATTGTACACAATATTCGAGAAATGTTTTATTATTGGTGTTTTTTCAATTGATCAACCGTTTAGGAGATAGAGGCCCAGAAGTGTGGAACTTTTAAGGTTTTGAAACCAATTTTATCGATGAACCCAATTTTTAATGGTCTTTAAGAATCCGAAGTCAGAATTTCAAAAATCCAATATTTTTCAACACACACGCACAGATTCTGCCTCCATAGGACTGCTGCCCCCAAGACTTTGCTTGTGCACTAAAAAATTTTGAATTTTTGAAATTCTGACTTCAATAATAATTAATTTCTCGAATATTGTGTACAATCTGAATATACCATTATCTTCCGAGATATCTGCCATGTTACCAGACTTTTTTTGACACCCTGTATTTCGATGACACTGTATTTCACACTTGTAAATGCCCGTGAAAATGGTGTAAACTGAAACGCGTCGGTAATAAACGCATTAATATCCGTATCAGTTTTAGATCTTAATTTATTCCATGGATCCTTTAAGAAAACAAACCCCACTGGTAAGGAGTCCTGGTCGCTTTTTTCTTTAGTGCCGGTTTCAGGGACGTCCTCGAAATGTCACAGTAGTAGAGTGCATTTATGGTTCGACATTCTTCTTGAATGATACCCTTAATGTCCCAGAATACAGTCGCCATCACTTTCGTTGCCGACAGTGTCATCTTGAATTTCTTGGGTCCTGGTGAGTCAGTGGTCACTCCATGCTCGCACGGTTGCTTTCAGGAGTACGTTGATGAACCCATGTCTCGTCGGTGGCCCTTAGGAAGCTGTCACCTTCCCTGTCATATCTCTGCAGCAGCATGGAACAGATTTCCACCCGGGTTGTTTTGTGATCCTCGGAGAGTTGCTTAGGGACCCATCTGGCACAGATCTTGTTGAATTTCAGCTTATCGTGGATGATGGTCTCCACACTGCTAGCGATGATGTTCAGTATTGAAGCTAATGCTCGGACATGAATCCGCCTATTGTCCCTTATCAGCTCATTTGTTCGTGCGATGATGCCAACATTGGCAGCAGTTGCTGGCCTTGCCTTATGAGGTTCATTGCTGGTGGATTCTTCCTCTCCTTCAAACTTTTGGCACCAAGCAAAGACGAATGATCAAGACAAATATGACTCGGTGAATTGTCTTTGAAGTCTCTGATGAATTTCAGATACTTTCACACCTTCACTGTGGAGA
This sequence comes from Rhysida immarginata, assembly GCA_023313115.1. NCBI lineage: Eukaryota > Metazoa > Arthropoda > Chilopoda > Scolopendromorpha > Scolopendridae > Rhysida > Rhysida immarginata. Next base: position 2,281,211 of record JAHWFO010034949.1, on the reverse strand, counting down.
AACTTGGATGATTATTCGTTGTTCCACTTTGGTCGACATATCGCTGTCCGCCATTTTAAATAAACAATCGATTGTCTTGGCAACCGGATGAGAGTGGTGGTGCATTTGCATGGCAGGCAGTAGTTGCCATCCCAACAATGAAAGTTTAAATTTTTTACAACAATGAAATTTACAAAAAATAAAGTCCAGGTCAAATTTGAAGGTTCCTCTTGTTTCATACAAAATTTTAAATTTCCTTGTTGGAATGGCAAATTTCATTAAAAATTTTGGCAAAATGAGTTTCGCTATAAGCGATTTTTCGTTGTACCACAGTTTGCTATAGCCAAACCCTTTAACATGAGGCAAAAATTGGGAGTTTTGAAACTCTTCGTTATGAAAGTGACAAGCGTTGTGTCCTGTATAAGGAATATATACATTCGATAGGAGTACCGTTATCCAGCTTCCGGACATGGAGAGTAGCTGTATGATCATCTCTGATATAAGCAAGACATGCATAATAATGGAAGAGATGAGGATTCTTCACAAAATAAAATTTTTCATCTACATATGTTTACTTCAATCACAAAGTGGTCATCTTTCAGTATTCATGAGGATTATCACGCAGTAAGTAATCACAGTTCATAGAGGTTCATTTTTATTTCTTTATTAATGCACGCGCTAGCTTTCAACAGAAGACGTGAATGGAAATGAAATTCAAACTTTCATAGACTTCAAGCACAGTTTGGTGATTCTGTTTATGCCGCTCATCAGTGCAAGTCGTTTAAGGAGGACAGATAGCGACGCCGTAATCTCCCATACAAAAGAACTCATCCGGAATAGTTAACATAAGCGCTACAAATATAAAGACGACACTTACATTGATAAACACGTATCATCTTTCGTGATAAGTTGCAGTCAATTTCATCAAGATCTGTGCCAGATGGATGCCTAACCATCCCTCCGATGACCTGAAGGCCCCATACCCCTACAATGACCTCATAAGCGGGATGAGAAGTCGCGAGAGGGTTTTGAGAACGGAATTTTCGATGGAATGAAGAGGTGAAAACAGAAGTCCTCACATGGTTCCGCATCAGACAGAAGGCTTTTACAAAAAGATATATAACAAAGCTTCCGGAATTAAGTTTATTTGATTTTCTCGATCATGAAGGAATTTTGGAGGAATTTATTCCTGAAGGAGAAACAGTCAAGCAGGAAATCTATGTTAGCGTGTTACGGCGTTTAGAGACCGTGTAAGGCACAAACGACCGGAATTGTGAGGTAGCGGAAACTGAATGATCTACCATGACAACGCCCCAACTCGTGCATCCATCAAAATACGCCACTGCTTAGCTAGAAACAATCCGAGTACCATTCTGCAGTCTCTGTCGTCCTGATTTGGCCATCTGTGACAAAATGGAAATTTTCATCTTAGAATGGAAATTAATGGCGCAGATTTTCTACTACAGTGGATAGTCCAGAGCAGCTAGAGGAAACGACATCTGTGCCGCAGAGCTTGAAAAATGAGGATTTTCAGAAGGCAATGACAGGATTATTTACCTCTTTTAAAGGAGATGGAGGCCTTTAAAATTTCAAGTATAGGGTTATTCAAAAAGAAGGAGCAGATTTAAAATATTTATTTCTAATCAATGACAATAGAGACACATACGATACATCGCTGGATAGAGGAAAGTTCAAAATTTAATTTGGTTGCACGAGATGTACGTTGCACAGCAACAACGGATTCACTCTATGCATACTGCAGCACACAAAAAGGGGCGTCGCCATTTGCAACTCGGCTCCTAAGCCACCTATCTCTACGAAACTTGGACGGCTTACTGGGACCACATAGCCCGTTAGTCATTCCAATTTAGGCAAATGTACGTCCATTAGTCTCAGAGATAGGTGCTCGACGTGGAACTTAGTCAAATTTTTCATAAACACCGGCGCTGTAGGCATTGAATGGAACTAATAGGTGTGATGTTGAAACTTTGAACTATCCGAATGTATAAAATAAAACTTTGAACTTTCCTTTATCCAGTGATGTATCATGTGCGTCTCTATCTATTGTCGTTCACTAGAAATAAATATTTAAAATATGCTCCTTCATTTTGAATAATCCTATATTTACGAAACTTTCTGATTTCACATCGGATTAAAAGTGAAATATAAAAGATGATGATGGTGTTCTCTTTATAATTTTTTTCGACAATCAAGGCTCATGACATTTCCAGTTGCGTGATGTTGCAAGGTATGAAGAATAGGTGTTGTTTTTGAATTTTAAATTTTAATTATCTGCAGCAAACATCGTAAAATGTAAAAATCTTTTCTTTAATGTTTTCCCGCTCCACTTGAAGTAGTTTCTCTTAATCAACGTGAAGAATAAATAGATTATTTGCCCTCCTCCATCCACAAAAAGAAATTATTCTTCATTAGTCGATAATAAGAAGAGCCAGGATGTTTATCAAGTAAAAACATTGGCAAGAGGAAGACGAATCTTGATCGACTCCCTGATCGTAAGAATACCTGAGGGAATGTCGACGGACAGTTCCGGATTTTATTCTCGGTGAATCGTGTCTGAACTGATGAATGCATTGCGAACGTTGACAGTAATGACTCTTCGCTCACCCCTTTCTCCTCTTCTCTTCTCTCCTCTCCTCGTCTGTCCTTCCTACTCACCTCCCCCATCCCTCCATCCACGTTCCATCGACCAATCAGCATGGCGCTATGTTGGCAAGAATCTCGTCAGTTCATCATAGGTAGTAACTTCATTAAGGCCTTGTCACTCCATTCTTCAGCCAAGCAATTTAGGAATGTTTTCTCCCGCCGGGGGTGGAAGAAAAAAGGGTTTTTCAAGCGCAGGGTGCTTCGTTCCAACTCATCCTCCTTTTTCCCCCCATTTCCTTCCTACCCCCTCCCGTCACAACCCTCGTGCGCCTCTTTTGGGTCCTTGAAAGAGAGGAAAGTTGTGCTTTTTTTCCGATAGTGATGACGAAAGTTGACTTTTTGTTTTTGCGGGAACTGGATTGCAAACATTTGGAGAATGAAACAACGAAGGAAATGATTTGTTGGTTTAGAAGAATAAAGAAGTTAAAATTGAAACGTCATTTAGTGAGAAATTGATGATGCAAGTGGGTTTGCATTTGCTGACCTGAAAACTTGAATTTGCTTTTTTCTCCCCTATTCGTAGAGAAAATTGAATTTCTATTAAAAAAAGGAGTTCAAATGTTTTTTAGCGGGCTTAGGAATTTGAAGACGTCAGTTTGTGTTTAGGGTTTATGGAAATCATATGCATTGTCATAGACAGAACATTTGTTCATGGCTGCTTATTTCCTTCTGCTTCCTGATTTATATTAGATAGATATTTACATTAAAGCTTAGTTATGCTTGTTTGTTGCTGTTAAAACTGCAACACATTTAGTTTATCTATAGACGAGAAAAACGTACCTACAGCCTTCGACGTACAGTTTATTCCTAAAGCGTTTTCACTTAGGTGAATGATGTTCGGCTTCCTTGCAATACATTAAACCGAAATCACTCAGCTAAGTGAAAACGCTTTTGGAATAGTCTGTATGTATGGTGGGGAGATTCGAACCAAATGTGGGGATAGAAGAACCTAAAAAATTAAAAATATCAATTAGATTAAATCCGTGTAAACGATATGAACTATTCTAATATGCAGTAACGTCCCATACAAATACATACTCTTCTGCAGTTTTATTCTTTTGGAATGCTTAATAAGAGTAACAACAAAGATATAGGAACGTAGCAGAAGCCCTGTGATCAAGAAAATTGGTCTCTTTAAAAACGGAGTAATCAAAAATTCATAAATGTGTGGGTAAAAGTGAAACATAAAAAAATGAGAACAATAGTGGGGGTTAGAAAGTCGGCGTAAAAATGTAGGTTTTGCAAGTAGGGGATACATGTAGGGTATAAAAAGTTAAAAACTTGGTTACAATGTCCCCATAGTTTTTATCCTCTTTATCCAATTTTTACTTGCTTTTTACAGTAAACTCATCGTTACCTTAACTCAAGAAGACTACAAATTGGCCTAAAAGCCCCGCATCAAATCCAGGATATTTTATCAATGTCAAAACCTTAATCAATGTCAAAACATAACTGTAGGCGTGTGTTCCTTTTCCGCAGAATGCGGGACTTAATGTCCGGCGAATTGAATTTGCACGCAGGTAATTAACGACTCTTGACACCATACCATTTGGATTTCAGGTAGTCCCATGCTAAATAAAATCTCTTGCGCTTAAATTAGTTGATCCAGCAGGCCATTTCAACGCTGCAGGATTACGAGAATCGTTACAAAGCAAATCGCAGAGCTCTTTAAGGTCATCCTTTGTTTTGAAGAACACGTAGACTTCTAAAACTACAAGTAAGTTGGTACCATTTTGTGGGATTAGTTCGGAAACTCTTTGATAGCATCTCATATTAACCAATTTACTATTAAAATTATCATTAAAAATTCGAAATATAATTAACTCTTAATATAGAACCGGATCAGCGTAGGATGATGTACCATAGTAAATTCAATCATGTTCTTAGAAGCCAGAACACCTTGAAGACTGCATTTTTCAAATTATGTAAATCAAACACTACCGCAGAAATGATTACCAGGTCCAGGCCAATCATACTATGCCATGTCTCAGACTGTATACCTAGCGCTGCTTAGTTGGGCCGTCAGGGCGGTGCTTGCTCAGCTGTGAAGTATGCTTCGTCGTCGAGTAAACCAACCATACAATCAGATCTGCAAGTTTGATATAGGTCGCATCATCGGCATTGAGAGACTGCAATGCTTTCCTTCAGGATATTGCTCGTCCTGTAGAGCGCAGTGTGCCCGTCATGGCAAGAGTGTGCATAAAATAGTACGAAGAAGGGCATAGGGAACGAAGAGAAGGCTCTGGACGTCATAGATAGCCAGCGCAGAGAGAGGATCGTAATCTCAGGAGGACGTATTTGGGTGACCTTTCTGTATCATCATCATCAGCATTGGGACAGTAGTGACAAACTGTGACGCATTCTCCCACGTCAGCTGTAACGGTACGTCGCCGTTTATTGGAGTTCCGACTGCAACTCGAAGGCCCCTCCTCAGACTACCTTTGACTTCACAAAGATCCACTGCCAGACTGCAGTGGTGAATCGAACGACGTGAATGGCATGATAAATGATGACTACCATTGTGTTTTCGAGCTAATTGCTTTTGTATTTAAGTGAAAATGATGGTCCATCTCTGTTCATCTACGGCTGGTCGTTCCATATCTGCAAGACGTCCCAGGAAGTATTTTTCAACAGGATAACGCCACACCACATGTTGTTGCAACAATGACGCGTACCTTCTTCAGGGATAAGTGTTCCACTTCTTCTGTCGCCGACTAGATCGTCAGATTTGTCTGGGACATGGTCAAATGCCAGGTAACGAATTATCACAGTCTGCCAGCAAATCTTGATGAACTTGGACACGTGACAATGCAGCGTGGATGGCTATTCCACGGAACACTATTAAAACACACATGACCCTTCTCATACCAAGATGCTAGTCGTTCGATCTACATTGCCTATTTTACTTATTGTGAATAAAATAAAGTCATAGCTCAACTTTTTCAAGGTTTTCTGTTTTTTTCCTGAACATGAGTGTATTTGGAATCATACATAAATTTGGACTTTATCGCTAGTTTATAAATGGCAACTAGAAATGCAACGTGTTTACCAAATTTATGTTGTGTAAGCTTTTAATATCGAGTTATTTCGTATATTTGTGTCTAGCGAATGTGTTATTTCCAATTTCTTTTCTTCGTTCTTATCTGAAAGCCTTTGCTTGCTGCTGACGTGAAGTGAATTCCAAACACGAAAAAAAGCAATTTCAACTTTTCAATACTGTTTCTTCGAACTCAATTTAGGGACGCCCTATTCGTATTTTTATTTCAAAATAAACTTTTATGTACTTTAATTTAAACTCGTAATAAAAATCGAAATGGGTTACTTGTGAATAGAGAACGTTGTAAATCATTACTTAAAGGGGTACAGTTCTTCAGTATATTCTTTTATTTAAATGCGAATGCTTTGGTTTGTATATTAAGTACAAGTTTTATTACAAACGAATTTCCAAAATAAAAACGTGGTAAGTGTAAAAGCTGAGAGGGAGTGCCTTGAAAGTTGAATTTGTTTAAGAATCAAAAGAAAAAAAATATTGGGGAGGGGTGTATAGTTTTGTATTCAACGTTTTCCACTTTAATTAATACCAGGCTTCGTTCTCTTTAACACTCTGAAAAGTAAACAATTTTAAACTTCATGCTTTCTTTGAACCTGCCTCCTTTGTTTAGCTAGTTTTGAGCTCGGATGAATTCGATTTGGAATGCCTCATCACGCGGCTTCGTTGTCATATGGGGAGCGTGAGAGGGTATTTTCGAAGTTGAAGGATGTCCTGCAGATATTGGACCATAGGAAATATGATCCACCTGACCCCTCAAGGTGCTCGTCACTTCTCACTCGAGCGGCCATTGGTATTTGCCTAGACAGTCGAAGCGCCTTTTGTTTGTGCAAAATCATCGGCTGACGACGACGAGACGGAGGTTCCACTCCCGCCTTCGCCTTCACGGGGCATCGATCTCAAAGGCAAATTTAACTTGCGGTGATATAAAAAAAGGAGAAAAAAAGTCACTCACTCTACATCGGTTGCCTGCTGCCGTTTCATTCTTTTTGTACTGGGGGGGGGGGGGGGCAGTACTCGTGAAAAGAGAATTTACGAACGCGTTTAATCTATTAAACAGAATTTTAAAGGATGAGCTTAAGAGGTTGGAATAACATTGACATAATGTTTCAAAATTTCTTTTTACTTTATATGCTTTTGAGGCAATTTTATAAATGTTTATTATCTTTTGCTTGCACGGCTTTCTTTATACGTACATTGACTCCATTCACGCTGAAGTGATTTTGATGAGAATAAATTTTCTAAAAAATTAATGATGAAACCATGTTCGACGAAACTGCATCACAAACATGGATCATCATAGGCATCCATGCCCGAAGGAGAGTTAGAAAAATCCTCTACCTTTAGCACTGATACTTCACTCCTATAAAATTATTTCCCTTTACTCGAAGCACAGAGAGATCATAACTTATCTTTCGCAATATTTCAATTGGTGGCGTATACACAGGTTGATTCATGGTTATGTGAATGAAATTGGAATATTTGTAATGCTATTGATCCATGCGCCACCATCTGTTCTTTTTATTTTCCACTTTCCATTGGCCCCATGCTTTATTGCAGTTTTCCATAGACCATTATCTGATGTGCGAGGTCGTCGATTGGCCAAGTCCGTTTTGAGTAGACCAAAAGTAGATTGGTTCAAAGGAGCAGCATTTGGTGACTTCACCCTCATGTTACTGAAGCGTTTCTACGGCCTTCCTCTTCTTGAAGGCAAACGTCGATGATTTTGCCGTATTGTTAAAGCTTTACCATGGTGAAGCCAAACTTGATTCTATTCTGCATCGCAGAAACGTGGGATATCAGAGCGATGAATTGGTTCCAAGATGTTTGTTTTATAATAGGCACTATTAATTTTTGCTTTTGGTGAAAATATGCACAGCTTTAGTTTTTCGTTTTAACCTAACCCAGAGACTAGCACATATCCTTTAGAAAAGTTTCCTTGCATTGTCGCACAAAGCCTACGCGGTCTTTGGACCTTTTTTGCGAAAAAAGATCGCTCTAGGGTCGTTGCAATTGCTTACGTAGATCATTGCTTACCACTTTTATCCACTTTTTCTCTCGCCAAGAAGCGCGCGCACAATTTCTACGCGTTGGTCTTGCGCTCTGCGACATGTCGTGATATTAACTTGTGAACGTTGGCCTTGTGCCGTCGTTCCATTTGCAAATAATGGCTAATAAAACGATTTCCAGATGCTTCTGATACTACGACGGAAAAGATAATGCTATGTCAGATTTCGGGATTTACAAGTTAGATGCTAGCCTTTGCTTTCCTCACCACTTCAGTATTGCAATTTGAGATAAATTACATCTTGGTTCTTCTCCCAGCCTACTATGTTAACCCGCTTTAATATGGTATGCACTGCTTCCTTAAATATAGTAAGTTTACGGCTTTTACATTGCTGGATTATCAGAATCCTAGATGGGAAAGGGCATTTACGAGGGTGGTTTGAGGAGTAACTTGTTTTGCGAGCCTAAAGATGGTACTGTCAGTTCGTTCATGAACATTTAGTGCCATCCGTACAAAAAACAGGAGAGGATATTGCAATGGGTCATTAATGGGTCAATAAATGCTCATGTATGAACGAAGTAATGGCACCATCTTTTGGCTCACGAAACAAGTTACTCCTCAAACCACCCTCGCATATGCTTTTCCCTGAACAAATCGTCTTCTGAGGCCAATGGAATGTTCCAGGAAGTTGATGGCGAATCTGTTTAAAATGCTCGATTTGAAAGGAAGATGGGCGCGAAACTCTATTTTTCGGAACAGTAACTTAACTGGACAAAGCTACAGAGATGTGCTATAAACTGTGCAGGGCCATATCAAGTGCAAACTCCGCATCTTCGTGGAACAAAATGTGCGTTATTGTGGTGCAACATCCAACTCCACATTGTAAATGTCATTACTAAATATTTCTCGAAAATCGATGTGAAGTGTGTTTCTCATCCTCTTTATATTCGTCCTTAAATACCAGATATATTCCCGTAAGATTTGCTTTTTCCATATTCGAAGGAACGCATCTAAGAGATGCTCTATAGTCTGCAGATCAGATCTTGATCCTTCGTTTTAACCTGTTTCTGCGCATGATCGATCATGTTGCTTTCAGGTTTCATTGCTTAGCAAGCATGCTCTTTGACACGCAAAAAATATTTTTTATATAAAAATATCAATATAAAAGTTAAATACAAAACTCTCAAATCGACAGGAAAAAAAAACCAAAGAAAAAAATGCAATAAAGAAAAAAACTCAAAAGAAACCCACCCCTCTATTCTCCATGAGCTCACCAATGCTGACCATGACTGTCTAAGCGATTGTCTAGCTCTTAAATGTGCAGAGAAATATGTCAAGGACCAAAGATCTGATTTGCATATAAGTAAAAACAGAGAAACGCGACGCCCTGCCGTAATTTTTTTTTGCACCCTCATACATTTAGCACGCTCCGCCTTGATTTCAAATTCGCCCTTTTGGTTTATTATTGTTCCACAAAAGTCGTCGTGCCAACACCGCATTCTATCAATGAAAGGTACAGATTCTACAATTTCGTGGCAGATGGAGAAAGTGACCGCATCATTTGTCATGTGCTTTCAGATCGGCTTAGTAGATTTCGACAAGAAACGCGGAACATTTTGGCCGTATTTTCGCTTATCACTCTTTTTATCAAAGTTTTGCTGGCAAAAGAGCAAACAACTGCCAAGACCTAAAACTGTCCTACAATGTACCAGATTTGTCCTACTTTTTGACGAGGGTTCCCTAATTTCCAATCAGCACCCTGCCGTGCTGAGTTTCTAGATGCAACCAAGCAACATCAGAAAAAGCTGTGGAGGCTTGAAATAATTGCGGAAACGCTAATATGAATGTATCGCAGCCAATGTGAACTCTTTCGAAAAATATCATCAACAACATGAGGATTATTGACCTGTAAAAGATTGAAGAATTCAATTCAAAAAAAATCGTTTATTGTCTAACAATAATATTTCAAATATCATAAACAACAAGAATATAATTCGTAAAACGATTTTCAAATATGCTGAAAAGTAGACTATAAAAATTTGTTGTTTAGTATTATATACAGTAATATTTTTATATAGAGCAATGGCGAAAACTGCATGTAAATTTACGTATTCGATTGCAGCGCTCACACGAATCTTTCCAAACGCGCGACATGAGAAATGAAATTCTCGCACGTCTAATGTTAAATGTTTTAAACTACTGGGCCTATGTTCTTTCCACTGCTAGATCAAAGTTACCATAAACGTCAGGAGAGAAAAATCATTGTTTCAAAGCACCGTCGGGAAAAATCTTTTAAGCATTCCAAGGAGCTTTAGCTGTGACGCAGATATAATTTTAAATTTGAATATCTCACGTTTACTTGCACTTGGTTTAAATAAACAGTGGAAATATCTTTGATTCAAAACGCATTCACACCATTTTTAAATATAGGCCTAACTTCAATTAGCTATTTTAACAATAGGCCTAATATTAGTCATTTTTAACTATAGGCCTAACATAAATTAGCCATTTTTCACAATAGGCCTAACATTATTTAGTCATTTTAACTGTAGGCCTAACATTAATTAGCCATTTTTCACTATAGGCCTAACATTAATTAGCCATTTTTAACTATAGGCCTAACA
>JAHWFO010034949.1:2240059-2270544 GCA_023313115.1 Rhysida immarginata | reverse complement strand
ACTATAGGCCTAACATTAATTAGCCATTTTTAACTATAGGTCTAACATCAATTAGCCATTTTTCACAATAGGCCTAACATTAATTAGCCATTTTTAACTATAGGCGTAACATTAATTAGCCATTTTAACAATAGGCCTAACATTATTTAGCCATTTTTAACAATCGCCCTAACATTAATCAACGCTTTTAACAATAGGCCTAACAGCACTGAATTTTAAAATGAAATGAGCACGTGCATCAAGAAATCTTCATAACAGGCACGTGCTCCAAGCTGCCATCAACAATGCTTAAATGATAAACAAAAAGTAACATTATATTCACTTATGACTCGTCAGTAGGATTCGATTGATATATTACATGCCCTAAGTTCATATTCTTATCATTAGTGCACGTGCTTGAAGGGGTCCACGAGAGCTCATCAAAAGTTGATATATCGCAGTTAAATTCTTCCATTTTCATGTTTTCGTGCAAACGATGGCTGGCCGTGCACATAAAGGTACTGATTAAGCTTGTATTCTTATATATAGCTTTAGCTAAAGCTCATAATAAGGGATCATTGAAGTACTTTTTGGGGGTCATTTTCTCGGACGTAGCATTTCGAAAATCGAAAAGAATGACATATTCATCTTGTGCTCATCATTCTCGTTCGAATGACATATTACATGCGGTATATTGCCAATAAAAAAAATTTAATGGGGGGGTTTGGGTGTCAATAGTCACGTGACTGTTAGACCGATTTCAAGAACTATATCACAAACTAATCAGGTGAGCTCAGGAAGTGTCTCTATCGAAGAGCGAAAGCAGAATTTAAAAAAGTTAAAGCGTTCTCGAGTAATCGTCGGACATACAGACAGACAGACAGACACACAAACAAGGCGAAACCAATATATGCTTTTCAGCATATAATAATACCGGTATTTCAAATTAAATAGTACGCCTTTAAATGACGATTTCTCTCATTTCCTTCGCAACATAGGATCTCTTCTTAATTCGTCTGGAAGGGCTGGATACTGTAAAAATAAAAATAATGTTTTGAAATCGAAAACGTATAATTGCTTTTTGAAATAGAAAAAACGTATAATTCTCATATTTAAACAACTGGTAGATCTTTTTTGCAATACTTAATTTTATTATAAGGACTGACAATCATTTTGGCGATCTTTGCAATTTTCAAAGTCAAGGAATCAATAACTTTTAAATATAACAGTATGGTAAAACAATGGTGTATTAATGTGTTCACAACGATCTTGATAATTTTATGAAAGACTAGTATTAAAGCCCGTTATGCGACCTGCGAATCTTTAAATTCGATTTTATTTATAAAATTTCGTCCATGATAGGACTGTGCTAATTGACATTACTTCCAATATGAAAGCGAAGCTGGGAAATGTTTACTTAATTAGTTTCCTGCTTATCCGAGAAGGTCGCGGGGGCTGCGTGCGAGATTTTTCGCCATCAGGCGTATGTCCTCAATGGTAATACCCAAGCGACTCGAACCCAGATGATCTATTAGTCTAGCAACCTAGTTCTAGGCCGACCGCTTGATCTGTTATGTGACCACCGACTTGGAAAATGTTTGTTACAACGGATCACCACAGTTTGAGCTGTACCGATCCGAGCATCCAATTTTCTTTTGATTTTTTTCGAAAGCCCGGCATACGACGGTTACCACAATGTTCATATTGACATAATGCGTAAATGTTTCCAATCATAAAAATATTTACATTTTTCATTAGATAACCTGATGGTTATGGGTACCTTTTTCTTCTATCACCAAATTTAAGCGGTTAACGATATAGATAACGGCAGATTGCTACTTTGGCTGTCAGATTTCAGATTTGAGCTATCTCTCTTTTGATGAAGTCTTTCAGGTCACAGAGATTATTTGTTGGTCTGGTATGATAAACCCTGTTTTTTAGAAATCCTCATAACCAATAGTCACAGAAATTATGGTCTGGAGATCGAGGAGGCCATGCTATTGGAACATTTTGTCCAATTAATCGGTCTTCAGTAAAAACAGAAAGCAAGAAATGTTTTATGTGTACGAGCCCGCCATAATGTAAGAATGTTACGTTTCCCAATATGCCAGGAATAACATAATCCTGTAAAATCCGTAGGTAGCGGGCACCCTGTGATTGTCACTGTGATCAAAACGCCATCGTTCTGTTCTTCGAAGAAAATCGGTCCTATGAAGAAGTTTGCAGTGAAGCCACACCAGACAGACACCGATCGTCGGAGTTCCATATTCTACATTTGCATGTACTCGTAATATGATTGGGAACATTTCCGCATTACGCCAGTATGAACATATTAAAATATCATTTTAATCTGTTTGAATTAAATTTTTGAATAATTATTACACAAAACGATTCGATCGTCAATCCTTATAATAAAATTAAGTGTTGTTAAAAAGAGCAAACAGTTTATTAATTCTAAGGTGCAATACACAGTGACTTATCTTAGAATTCATAGATTTGCATTATATCAGGTACTTTTAGCAAGTTTAGGAATTCTCCCGAAAAAATTTCTCGATGCCTTAGGTCGTTATCAAAACCACGCTTTTAGAACGAGAATGCTATTACCCAGTGGACATTTGAACTGGAGATAATATTTGCTTTAGACGCATTTGGAGCCCTCACTTAGATATTTTGTTTTTACTTAAGGCCATTTACGGACGATAAAAGCATGCTAATGATGAGCTGATAATGATAGAGAGACTTGCACAAGCATTCATGTCCTTAAGCGAAATTCGAATCTCACGGCCTGGGAACCGGTGTATAGCTTTCTAGCAAACGCGCCAGTTTCCAATACGTAGAAAATTATATTAGACGCACTGAATTAAGTCGATAATCTTAAGTGAAGGCAGAAAATTAAAAAGCTGTTGCCTTTTCGGTGCGAATCGAAACAAAGAAAGAGAAAGACTGTGGGAAATTACACCTTCTGTGCCGTAGTAGCGTTGGTAGACCTTTCCACCGGCTGTCGTTAATGGCGCCATTCGGGGTCGTCGGCGCATGGCTCATTTTCGCGTTGAATTGTCCGCGGAGAGAATCCCAACACCCACACAAGACGAGGAGGTAAAAAAAAAAGCCACGCAGATAGAGCGAAATAAAGAGAAAGAGTATAAGAGAGGCCAGCGAGGCAGAAGAGATGGCCGAAAGGAAAAAGGAGGGGGTACGGAATGGGGGTAACGAAAGAAAGAGAGAAGATGATGCGGCTGGTGGGACTGTGGAGTCGGCAGGGGTGGGAGGAAGCGATATCCCGACGCGAAGTCAATGACGCGACAGCAGCAGCAGCAGCAGTTGCATTGGAGGCAGAAAGGGGGAGGGGGTAAAAAAGTCCAGAGAATCGAGGGGTCTAGCCGATGAACTCATCGCCGTGTGTGGCTGATTAAGATCAACTGGAGCGAAAGAACGGAGAGATGGTATGGAGAGGTAGGGAGGTGGTGGCGGGCTTTGAATTGTAGGCTCAACCGATGGGAATAAGGAGATAGGCAAACGAAAGAGAGAGAGAGAGAGAGAGAGAGAGAGAGAGAGAAAGAGAGAAAGCGAAGATGGAAGAGAGAGATGCCTAAGTCTTTTTTTTCTCTCTCTTCTTTCTAACACCTCAGCCTCTCTTTCTTTCTCTCTCTCTCTCAACATCACCCACTTGATGCAAATGATGCTGTTTACGCTCGCAGCCTGAGCCCGTGGAGAAGCTCCGTTTCCTCCGACGAGGCCATTTCGTGGCAATGAGATGTCGTAACGCTCTCTCACTTGAGCCTCCAAACGGTTCAAAGACACAAGTGATGGACCCTCCTTTTTTTTATTTCCCAGTCCTTCGTCTTGCTCATGTTTTTGGTTCGTATCGTTTCTTCTCCTTCTTCTTCTCAACCCCGGCATATGTTCGTCACTTCATAGCTTTATTACTCTACGGAGGTTTCTCTTTTTTATTTTTTTTAATACTGTCGTCTCCTCCTTGTTGGAACGAGCCAATTTAAACGTGTTTCTATCCAGTCAATAGGATCTACGCTATTCGAGTTTTTATTTTCCTCAATTGTGTTGTAATGCAACTTTTTTTGGCTTAAGGTATTTTCCTGAAATATTAACAATAAACAAATGCGTTCTTGTTTACTTAACCTTTAAAAATTTCCTTAGCTCAAAATTTTCCGCTTCCCAAAATGCCTGCTTTTCCAGACCTGTGTTCCATTTGAGTAAAATCAATAGAGAATTTGATTTGTCAAATTTTCCGAAGGGTAATTAGGATGTTAAAAATATCATTGATTAGGCGTCTGTTTTTAATGATTTTAATTACACAGGGTTCCGAAAATAATCTGCACATCATTTTCATCTTTTAAAAAATTTATGATGACACGCGTTATTTTCCAAATATTCTTTCATTGCAAACGTTCGATATGCCACCGTTGTCAGTTCGCACAACATTTAATCAAAATTTCAAATTTTGCGTATCATCATCACCGCTGGATGTAGGTCATCTCCAAATTTGTTTTCAGTATGCTCTGTCCTGGGCTTTGCTTTTCAAATTAGCGCGCACTGTTTTTCTGATGTCTCGCTCGATTTGGTATGAAGACCTCGTCGTGGTCTTTAAATATTTCGTGGATGCTAGTTGAGGATGGCTGTTTACCATCTGTTGTCCTGTCTTCTGACAATGATGTACGACATCTTGTGTCGTATGATGTCAAATAGTTTTGTTTGTCCTCGGGTCCAAGTGATCCGTTGTTTTTGTCCCTTCTTGTTATACCTAAGTATCGTTTGTATCGTCCCATACTTCGTTGGGTGGCATTGCTGATTAGTGTCCATGTTCAGAGATCAAAGAGCGTCAAATCGAGGGAGGATGGAGGCCAAGGAATTTATCCACCGCGACCTGTCCATCAATGTGGAAATGTGTAGTCGAGAAATATGTGACATAATCCATTAATGTTAACATAATTTTGACTAATCCTGTATGCACAGTCCGACAGTTAAATAACGAGACTGAGATTATTCAGTAAACCAATTGAGAATGCGCCACCAAAATAATGAACTTAAAAAAGTATATTACTGAAACTCGCGGGTTTGTGTGTCTGCGCTCACATCCGCAAAAATTTTAATTTTTAATGATCATCAAACAGAAGAATAATATTAGAGGCCAACCCTCTGTCTTTTTTTTCTTTATCGATAAAATTCAGTTGAAAATCTAAAGATCATGAACTTTTAAATTTGTGCCGAGGTGGCCCATTCCCTTTCTAGGTATTACGATAAAAGTTCACGATCTTCAGATTTTCCATTGAATGTTCTAAGTACAGTCTCGTTCTAAATGGTCCACTTTGTGGATGACCAGAAAATACTAAATTTGTGGATGACCAGAAAATACTAAATTTCTGGAATCGATGAATTTGCAAAAAAAAAAAAAAGACCTCACTGAACTCTTAAATCGGATAAAGCAGCGGTTCTAAACCTTTTTTAATTTCCGACCTCTTTTTAGCTCATTTCACAAAATTGTACCACTTTTATATAAATATAGTAAATAGATCATCAATTTTTCTGTTTTTTCTGTTATTGCTTTTTTTTTTTTATTTCGCGTATACCACTAAACGACTAACCATGTACCCCAAGCTAAGACTCGCTGGGATAGAGAACCAATGAGTGTGTCGAACTAGTCCACAGTCTTTAAATTCATCAAATAACTGATGACGTCATTTTTTATCCCTGTTCCTTTTAGGGTACTAAATACCCATTAATCCCCCATGAAGTCATCCATTATCTCTGATCGTTAAAATTCAGTGACGTCTTCTTTGTTTACCCCTTAAATTGTACGAGTAGTTTTCGAGCACTCTGTATAATAAACGAGTCTATTATTTGAGAACACCCATAAATCATAACTTCCGGGAAATTATTTCATTATTCATCGATGACTAAAAAATAACATGTTTTTATTTTTACTGGATTCTATTCTCCAGTGGTGAATACGCTGAATAAGGTCATATATGTTCTCAAATTGTCAATACTACAATAGAAGGGGTTTCGCAAATAATATCATTGTTTTAACCAGAAGTAACGGAGATTTCGAACTCTTACTTCAGAATCGTCATGGAATCTACAAAAAGCGATGAAATGAGGCGAACAAAGGACTTTAAACGGCGAATGTCATTAATTTAAGACCAATTCGGTACCGACGTTTTTCTAAAACCTGCTGGATGATATTACAAAGTAGTTATCTGAGTGTTTATACATGCTCATGACTACCTAGAAAAGAATGCTTGTAATCGTTATCCAAAGTTTGGCTTTTATGACGTCAGAAGGATATAGGAATGGATGAATTATGACGTCAGAAGGCTATTATGATATTCTCATAGCCTATTATGACGTCAGAAGGCTATCCAAAGTGGCTCCTGGCAATTATGACAGGAGCCAGGAAAACATTATGTCATTACGGCATGGATGAATTACGTCAGAAGTCTTAGAATTACGTCATAATAGACAAACTTCTTTTTGAGAATTTTGAAAAATGGATAAGGAAAATTATGCTTAGAATTTTGCGGAGAACAACGATAGGTACTTTATGACCAGCGAACCTGATACACCCTGTGTAAATATTATCAGTAAATTCTTATTTTTCAGCATGATTTTCAGGTGGTTCGCTCTCGCATTTGGCTAGTTGAGTATTATTTAATTGCAGAAAGCTTGGTTTATATTAGTTGGGTAACTCGGCAGCCGCATAGAGCGTAACTTCACTAAACCAACTTGTGAACCATTAAATTAGCCTTCCCTAGATCTTACCTACAGTGCAATGCAGTTTGGCGCCGGACCTGGATAATTCTACGTTATGGATAAGAATTGCCCCTGTATTTTTGGAAGAGACCTTGCCAATGAACAGACTTTTACATAAAAGTTTTATTTCCTAACCCATTGTTTGAAGTTCTTAGCTATCACAAGGTTCTTATGCTTTAAGCATTCCTTGAGAATTGAGAATATTACTTCCAGTAGTTTGTTCAGAAGCCCCCATCATCATCAATATTATTTACCTTTTAATATTTAGGCTACAATAATTCAATTTGTTTCAACCATCAAACAAACTAACAAATTATCTCACACCGCTGATTTTTACAAGAGGACTGTCCTTCAATCAAACAGCAAATCCTTCAATAGTTCAGATGCCTTCAACTTTTTTATTTTTTTCTTAAAAATGTCAAATCTCACTTATTTTGGAATCAGACTTCATTTTAGAAGCACTGCCTATATATGTCTACTTTTATTGCAGCTGTTTCAATTTATTTTCAACACGAGTATAATTTCTACTATTTTAAGTATGTCAAATTATTAATCTTGTTAGCAAGAAGAACGCTTGACCACAAGGTATTTTGAGGTCAATAAAATAGGATCACAATGAAATATCTGCTAAAAATGTGGTCGTAATAGAGTTACATAATAGAGTATCTAAGATGTACGTATACCGCGTAAAATTATGAGGCTATTCTGTGAGAGCGAATTCGACTCGTCCTCTGCTTTTTTGTCAAATAATGAAAGGCCTCATCCTTCTTACAGCTGGGGAAGGAGCTTAACTAATGATTGGTAATAGTTTTTAAAATAAAAAAAAACGCGGAATGACGTCATTTGTTGATATTCTTTATGCCGCTAGTCGATACCCCATGTAGAGATTTTCATCTTTTTTCATGCTTCCTTCTCCCGTTGCCCTAATCGTGTTTTGAGCAGTTGCAGTACAAGGGGAAGAGAAACGCTCGCTTTTTCCTGCGCGCACGCGAAGGCAAACATTCGAGACTCTCGACGATCAATACCTTCTAGCCACGGCCCAACTATGCTCCCATACTCACCGTCAGGCCCCCCCCCCCCCTAACAAACCTCCTTCTAAGCCCCCACCCACTACCCCTGTCTCCTATCCCCCTCCTGAGTTCTCTGTCTCTTTCCTTCTGTCATCCTGTCATCTTTCAGCTTCATTCGAAATGTCATGTTTTAATTCGTTTAACCAGTGCCGACTCGCTTCTCCCCCCCCCCCCCCCCCCTTTCTCTTTTCATGTATTAAGGCAATGAATGAATTCCTAATCTGTTGCATGTCAATAAAATCCAACAGGCAAAGACACATGCACTCACACAGACATAAATGAAAAACTGAATGCCGAATCAATAATTAGAAGATTCGTCATAATGTGTAATCGATTTATTAATCGATAATGACAGAGATAAAATTAGAAAACGAGAAATGAGGATGGGAAATTATTGTGAAATTTTATATGGACGCATTGCGTCTGGGTGAACTTTATCTAATTTGAATTGAGTGAGGAATAGAGAGAGAGAGAGAGAGAGAGAGAGAGAGAGAAAGATTAACTCAAATTCTTTTCCAGTTAAAGTTGATCAAAATCAGCAGTCCACAAAAATTACCGGTTGAATAGGTGAACCGAATAGACCTCAAGACCTTTAATTTCGTTTTATTGATTTTAAATTGAAATAGAAAAAAAGACCAACTGCGGGGAAAACATTTTTTTTTTCGAACCAACCTATGGAATTCCATTAGCACTGACCCTTAAAGACCAATTCTCCTACTTGTGTGTTAGTCAAGATTTAATTCTGGGATCTTTTCATTTTGTAGTTATTTTTCTACTACTAATTCACGCACTGGCTAATGAATCTGTAAAACATATGGAAATTGGTTTTAATCCTGTTTATGCAAAAGTAGTGTGAGGTAATGAGATTCAGACGTGTACATATTTAAAAAGGAATTGGTTGAGTCTAATCTTAGAATTTAACCAACATGGAGAAGAGAAGGACCTACCTGACTTCAAAAAGGGACTCATTGTTGGTGCTCGTCTAGCTGGAGCCGCGATTGAAACAACGAGCAACTGACTGGATTCTAGAATGGTGCGATATCCAAAGTATCCAAAATGATACACAGTCTCTGTCTAAAAGTGGTAACTGTGTTTCACAATCAATCAATCATGACCGGGGAAACAAGACATCCATTTTGCAACAGTTGACAACTAATTATAGCAAAGAGTGTTAATCCTGCAATGTTGCATTTTTATCCTGCATGTGATGCTGCATTTGGTGACTTTCGTTATTTACTCTGGCCGCCTCATGTTATTTGGGACATGTTGAAAAGACATATTCGACAGCAAAATCCTCTTCCAACAAATCTGATTCACCTAAGGGAAAGTCCGGTTAACCTCTGATCTTCCATTGATTTAAAAGTGTTTCAACACCTTACTGACGCTAAGCTAATCCGCACACAGGCCTTAATTCAGACTAAAGCGGTTCCGATAAAATAATTAAATTGATATTTATATTCATTGGCCCGTGTGCGTGTGTGTGTGTTTGTGTTTGTGTTTGTGTTTGTGTGCGTATGCTTGTGTGTGTGCGTACGCGCATATGTGGTTGCTTGTTTGTTTGTGTGTGTCTGTGTGTGTGTATGCGTGATTACTTTTGAGAAAAATAATACTAAGAGTGCCAATTTATTATGACAACCTGATCGTTTTAACCAAATTATCTATGATCTCACTCTTGTCGCTAAAGGTTGAGACTGGTATAAAAAAGGAAACCTTAGTGCTTATTATAGTAGTAGAAGTGATTTTTTTGTAAAAATGTGATTTGGCAGACTTTGAACGCGAGATGGTTGTAGGAGCTCGGAGCCATGGAGCGAATATCAGCTAAACCGCCGCATTCGTGAAATCTTCAAGAGGAGTTGTTGTTCAAGTGTTTAAAGACTGGACTGTGAGACACAAAACTGGGTCTAACGTCCAGTTTGTGATCGTCATAGACTTGTGAATGCTCGGGTAGAACGGAGAGTGCACAGAATTGTAAAAGACAACAGAAGGGCAACAGTGCAGCAAATTACAGCACATCGTTTCAAGGATTCTCAGAATGATCTCTGAATCGCACAATTTATCAAAATATCATTGCTAAGTTCATCCTGTCATGTTGATAGTTTATCCCAATAGAGATGGCTACTTTCAACAAGATAATGCTTCCTGCCATAGTGCTGTTATTGTACAGGATCGGTTTCAGGACTTGAAGGAGAGTTTACTTTGCTTAGGTTACCCCCACAATCTCCAGATCCCATTTAGATTTGTGGGATGAATTAGAAAGAGCCATCAGGCATCTGGATCTACAACCATCAAATCTCACACAACTGGAAAGAGCTATTCATCAAGCATGGTCTCATTGTCCACTAATCATCTCTCAACTTCTTGTGGAGCATGCAAAAAGTCGATTCAGTATTAAAGGCAAAAAATGGCCCAATACTGAGATGTTGGTCGTATTAAATTGGCTCTTCAGTGTAATATCAAAAGGATGGCAGTGTAATATCAAAGGAATGACTATTATTAACGAACGGCCTGTAAATTTTGACATTTTTCTGTGTAAATAAAGCGACGTTCATAAATGAGTCGTTTGAATTTCTTATTAATTTTTTGTATAATTATTACAGTCCATTAGTTGTTTTAAAGCGGCCGGATGGACAAACTGACAACCCGAAGGGAACGCGTATTATTATTCATTACCTAGAAATTCACGCTTTTAGCGGAATCGTCGAGGTGGCGATAAAGTAAGAATGCCATGGTGATGGCGCTTATTTATTGTTCACTTCTGTCTCGCCTCTTATCTTTTGTCCCTTTTTACCTTTAATTTCTCTCACAAACCCTCGCTCCTTCTCTCATCAATCAAATCTTTTTCTCAATCTGATGCGAGGTTTGTTTGTTCTTTCTTTCCCCCGTGGCTATTCGTTAATCGAAATTAATGGAGCAACAGAATTTGCTCGAAAATGTCTCGTTTTGCTTTTATGAAAACATGACGAAGATGCGCGGTGAATTAATAATAAAAATTGAGATCTCCAATGAATTCAGGCTTAGGCTGAATAAACCTAATTGAATTTTAATGTCATCCACAATCGAACTTGGTTGAAGTTTTATTCGCTTTAGATAACCCTATTTAAGACCAGGTTTGCGTAATGCTATCAAACAAACGTATTGGAATCTTGATTATTGTCCATTAATGTTTTGAAGGTTTTCTTTAGCGAGCTGTAAATCTATTTTCCATAACCCCCCTTTCCCTTTCATCAAAATAAAATATTTCGTTTCGTTCTTGCAATTAGGCACTTCAAATTCTCATTGTGGATGAAGGGCATTTTAAATTTCCGCAGACCCAATTGCTTTAATGATGCAAATAAAATGCAATGACATGAAATGCGTAACTTAATTTTTCTGCGGGATCGAAAATTGCGTAAAATGATGATATGATTATTGTAATTTGTGTTCATTTATTTATTTAAAAAAAAATTCGTTTCGCAAAAGGAAACAAAACATTGGAATTACAGGGACGTTGTCTAAACTGATGTGGTTTGAACGGGAATCGTTATTAAAAGGTGACGAGCTTAACGAGCATTAGGGTGTATGGACATTGGAATGGAGCAACCCATCACGAGTGATTAGAGCGAATAAGTTTCACTGCAAATCACTTTTCTCTTTAGCCGTGATGATGATGATGATGATGATGGTGGTGACGTGGCAGTTGGAAACGTTTTGACGAGCGAGGCTAGCATGTTTCACCTCTCACCTGATAGTAACAAGGGAACATTAACTGATTTCTGTGGTCGCTTCTGATCAATGCTCATCATAACGGGGGGATGGTGACGACACGAGATTCTGATTGGGTCCTTTTAGAGCTCGTGACTGTCAATTTGCATGGCTCCTCTCATTATTTCCGATTAGATCATGGAGGTTTACAATGAAGTCGCTTGTTCCTATTGTGTAGGCGGTGGTTACTCTGGTTAGCGTTGGGGATGATGGGGCAGCGGCTTCCTCTTTTCCTAATGCCACCGATGAAGCCGTTGCGCTGATAATTAAACGTTTCGTTTACTGGGGCCTGGGAAATGATATGATAGATAGAACGCCAGATTTGATTAGTTATGTAAATAAAACATGCGAAATGAAGGGCCAGTCTCCTCCCTGTGGAGAAGCAGAGCCGCTTTATAGAGCGATAAAATTCTTGTTGTGCAGAAACAATAGGATCACTCGAGACGGGGGTGTAAATTTTCCTTTGCTTTTGAATGACCTCAATCCCTTTCTGGCTTTTGTATTAAAATTCATTCTTTGGTACATTAGAGTTGAATATTATTTTTTCATATCACTTATTATAATACGCAGAAATTCCGACACTTTTCCTGAATTATTTCTTCAACTGACTGCCAAAGTCCTCTATTGCTGGTTTTCCCCCTTGCTTTTCAGTATTTAGCGATTTCTATTCGCAATGGACAGTTTCTCAATTAAGGAATTAGGTTGAAATTCATTTAATGTAACACTTTTGTTTGTTCTCTAAATTAATACGCCCTCTAAACTTCCCAAAATGTAATTTAAATAGGGACTACATGTCTGTTTGTATGAGGAGTGCTAATCGTTTATTTAATAATGGCGGATGCTATTAACGATAATTCTACGGAAAATTGGTTTCGCATTAAAGCTAATGAAAATTTTCGCTTTAAATTATCTATAATGCATGATTAACTGCGCTTTTTGGTACTCTTTTTCTTTGAGGGGAAATCAATTCCTATCGATAAGAACATCGAGCGATTCGTCATAAGCAAAAATCATTCACAGAGCCCAGTTTGAAAATTCAAATGATATAGGAAGATGTGCCGTTACAAAGAGGGGATGTCATTGTTGCTGCATTTTCATTCAGAGTTCTCATATTTTTTTGTTGTGTTATTCAATAGATGCAAAATTTTCTGTTGCTAGTGCACATATCCCAAATTACTGAATGGAAGAATAGACATATTTATTGGTTCTAATACACTGATTGGAAGAAAGTAATTGAACACTTTCAATTTTAGACGTTTTGTCGAATATCTAGAAAAATACTTGACGAATTATCCTGAAATTTCAGGGGTGTAAAAAGGATGTTACACCTCATATATTTCAGCGAAGGTTATCTCCCGAAGGCAAATAGGGGACCAGCAAGGAAGTCAACCAAAAAAATAATGCTTGGCATCACCCTGTAAAAAATAATGCTTGAAATGCATTGTAGCTGTAGCATGTGCTTAAGGGGCTTGTTTTACTTTTCTGTGTTCATTTTTATGAGAATTGCACGTATATTCATGGAGATATAAAGGTTTCTTTAAAAAGGTCGAAATGTTTTCGTAAGTTTTTTGTTTATAACACGCGGGATTTTCAATCCAATGCAATGCCATTTACAGGAAACTTGAAAAACTACAGTATACATAATACCCTGCAGTCAGAATAGAAAAATATTAAATATTTGATGAAATATGAGCATTTTTACTAAATAATGTTTAACTACGCATGCGCATGCTTTACCAAATTGTCTTTTGCATAATTTATTAGCCAAATGTATAAAGGTACTCTTATAAAAAGCCCAAGCAAATATCTTGAAAATTGAGAAAGATATCGCCGATAGAATGAGTTGAATTTCAGTTGCTCTCAAAAATAAACAAAACGATAAGGGGCTTTCTCCAAACTTTTATTTTTGGATCGGACACCAGTATCAACTTCTTCTTCTTAAGCTGATATGAAGTCCATATGAAGTCAATATTTTTTCATGTCAGCGTAAGGAGAAGTTGATACTGGTGTCCGATCCAAAAATAAAAATTTGGAGAAAACCCCTTTTCGTTTTGTTTATTTTTGAGAGCAACTGAAATTCAACTCATTCTATCGACGATATCTTTCTGAATTTTCAAGATATTTGCTTGGGCTTTTTATAAGAGTAACTCTATACATTTGGCTAATAAATTATTCAAAAGATAATTTGGTAACGCATGCGCAGTTAAACATTTTTTTAGTAAAAATGCTCATATTTCATCAAATATTTAATATTTTTCTTTTCTGATTGCAGGGTGTTGTCTGTACTGTATTTTGTCAAGTTTCCTGTAAATGGCATTGCATTGGGTTGAAAATCTTGCGTGTTATAAACAAAAAACTTACAAAAACATTTCGACCTTTTTAAAGAAACCTTTATATCTCCATGAATATACGTGCTATTCTCATACAAATGAACACAGAAAAGTAAAACAAGCCTCTTAAGCATATGCTACAGCTACAATGCATTTCAAGAATTATTTTTTTACAGGGTGATTCCAAACATTATTTTTTTGGTTCACTTCTTTGCTGGTCCCCTATTTGCCTTCGGGAGAAAACCTTCTCTGAAATATATGAGGTGTAACATCCTTTTTACACCCCTGAAATTTTAGGATAATTCGTCAAGTATTTTTCTAGATATTCGGCAAAAATCGAAAGTGTCCAATTACTTTCTTCCAATCAGTGTATATCTGTTCCAATCATATTTACTACATGCTTTGACAGAGAAGGTTGAAATTTTGTAAATGGGTTACCAGTAGAATGTCCTACTTCACTATTTAGTTTGATTGGGACTTACGCAGGCGGCAGTTATCGGAGACGATCCGGTCTATATGGTATATACGTATGTAAAGGATTGAATACATTAAAGGCAAGAATAAGGAGTGAAATTTCTAAAGAAGTGAAATTTGTATGCAGATTTTTCTTGACAAGATATGCATTATTCTGGAATTTGGGCTGGATTCGCTCAGTGACGACGATTTATCAACATCTTTTCAAATGGCAACATATCGTATGTGAAATGTTCGATCGAAAATGACGAGAAACGGAAGAAAATTGTATATTCGAGAAAATCATTTTTCTGATAAAAAGACATAGTTAAAAAAGTGGGCTTAAAAAGCCGAGGATAAAAAATGGATAATAAAGAGTATAAAAGTGAGGGGGATCTTTTTAACCTAGTTTTTTTTTATTATCTTTTATGCATACCTCCCATGAAAAATAAGAAGGAACTGCCTGTATAGGAAAGAAAACCTCTTACCATAAAAAAAGTCTTAGATATGAAACTTCGGAAGTTTTTTTATGGTATGAGGTTTTTTTTCCCCTTCCTATACAGACTTTATCTCCTACATTTGTCCGCTCTTTTTATATTTTCAATTTTTCTTCAGTTTTAAGCCCCACTTGTTGAATCCAATTTTTTAATTTCGCAAATTTATCTCCGACTTGTTTATGAATGTTATTTGTGGAAGCTAAAAACCAAGAATCCATAAGATAATAAAATTGTAAAAACAAATATTTTTTAAAAACAAGCTTTTTATGTTTTAGAATAAAAATACAGTTAAAAATCGAAAATAAGTTTTCTTTGCTTACTATCTTTTATGGAAAAAAATTAAACGTTGGGGAACTCATTACATAGAATCATTTAATTACAATTATATTCAATTTTCATATGTTCTCAGTTAATGATTACAGAATGAATACATTCAGTGATGCTAAATTTAATGTTGTTTACATTTCTTTATTCATCATTATACGAGGGGTGATCAAAAAGTAAGGTTACAAAGCCTGCAGTGAAACGTGTACATTTTATTTCATACAGCCAATACAGCCAACTGATAGTACATACATTAGGTTATTTTTCGACATAGTCTCCATAGTGGTTTAGGCACTTGTCGGTTCGTGAGATGAGTTTGAATATTTCCTCCTGGTAAAAATCCTGTCCTTGCGTGTTCAGCCACGTTGTCGCGAAGTGTTTCATTTCGTCGTCTGAAGCGAATCGTCGGTTTCCAAGTCGCTTGGAGAGAGGTCCGGGCTGTAAGGAAGGTGTTCGATGATGTCCAAGCGAAACTGCTTCAACAGCGTGGTGGTCTTCTGGGCTGTATGAGGTCGCGGGTTGTCATGAAGGAGGATGATGCCCTTGGTGAGAAGTTCTAGCCTTTTCCTCCTGAACAAGTTCTGGTCATTCACGACAACGTGGCTGAACACGCAAAGACAGAATTTTTACCAGGAGGGAATATTCAAACTCATCCCACAAACCGAAGTGCCTAAACCGATATGGAGACTATGTCGATAGATAACCTAATGTATGTATACTATCAGTTGGCTGTATTGGTTGTAAGAAATAAAATGTACACGTTTTACTGCAGGTTTTGTAACCTTATTTTTTGATCACCCTTCGTATTGTAACGGTTTTAAAAAAAAATTATCGACGAGCACCTTCGCGGTGTCTCCCGCTCACTGGCCTCCGAACGTGAAGGAACCTACGGACGAGAATAATAGGAGTAGTATAAACATTCGAAATATGCGATTTAAATATTCCTTGCTTTATTTAATTAGAGTTTTCAAACAAGTCTGTATATTCAGTAAGTGTCGCAACGTTTTTATTTTTATTCACAAAAGAATGAAGCAAAGTAAAATTATATTCCACTTTTGACTCCATTTTTAGTTTAAAACTTAAAAATGTTTTTTTTTTTAAACTTTCTTATACTCTATTTTATTTAATGCTTTTTAATCTTTCTTCTTTCAAAATCTGTTTATTATTATAGTCAATTATTCATCTTGTCTAGAAAAATAAGTTCGGCCCACAAAAAAAAAAAAAAAAGTTCTGAAGTAGTGGCCCTATCCCCTCCCCAGGAAATTTAATTAAATGAAGAAACTCTGAAGAGGTGTCCTGTTCCCTACCTGGAATGTAAAGCCCACCGCACACGGTGCTTTATTTCTTGCTCGATCGTCTGCATGCATGCATGCAGGCTGGGTTGCAGGCTCGGCTGCTGGGAGTCATGCTAGCCGCGCTTCACATGGGGCATGCTACTGTGCAGGGTGAAGTTATCGCATACAGGCAAGTTTCATCCTTGTACGCCTCAATTAACGTTAACACTTCATCATTAGTCTATTTCGGTCCCATTTCGTTCTGGCGTAGCCTAACGTTTTCGTGTGGTGCCTAATGGAGGAAACTGCGAGTGCCACGAATGACGAATTACCTCAGTATTTTGGCGCCATTTTGGTTTCACGTGACACAGTCTGGTTTCTGATTGGCTGAACTAGCAAACCAGCAAGAAAACCTGCACGGAAAATAGCACCGGAGCAATCACCAAAATCCAGCAAAGTGGCCTGCAGCGTGGCCATCAGTGACGTAATTTTCCTGCAGCGCAACCAGCACGGCTGCCTGCAGAGCAGCGAGCAAGCATTCATGCAAGAAAAAAAAGCACCGCGTGCGGTGGGCTTAACAAAAACCTTGAAAAAAGTGAAACAATAGGCGAATAAACGAAGGAAATAATCAAACATTAGATATTATTGACTCGTTTGCAAGTCAACCAGGCAACCAGAACTGACATCCGCAGAGATAACATTTATATAGGAATTGCATTCTTGAAATACTTGAGGCCATAGTTAACTAAATACGTTTTGCATATTACGATCTTGTTCGCTTGCTTAAAAATGTGTTAGAATTCTATCGCCTTGTTAAATATGAGCAATTGCTACAATTTCTGTTTATTAAAGCTAAGCCCTTAAAATTTATCTGAAATTCTCGGTCCGGTTACCTCCTCCTAATGCATTCAATTTCTCCGAAATTAAGGATTTGGATAACGTTCGTTTGGTTCTCACGTAATTACTTAACACTTCACCGACACTCAAACGAGAAATTAATTTTTCCCAAACGAGAAACTCTTATTAAGGTGAAGTAATTAAGTTAATATTACTTTGTTTCCTTGTGCTTAAGCCGTATCAAGCAGTTTTGAGCGAATATTAATTATTCACCTTCGCTTTAAACGATAACAATTCAAAAAAAAAAAAAAGAAAATTCGTCCACCAAAAATAGAAGTTAAAGAGAAAGATGTCGAAAGGGTTGGGAAGGAGGAGATAGAAAAAGGAAATATTTTGAAAATGAAAATATTAAATATTGACTTAATCTAGAAGCGTTTGAAAATAAACCAACCAGCATTGCAAAAACATCAAGGGACCTTTTTTTTCTCTTCCTTTTTGACGTTGTATTTAATCGCGACAATACGAACTCCAAGAAGGACCTTCAAGCGATGGAGAAGGGTAAGAAAACATTCGAGGAAAGGGGTCTCTGAAGTGAAAACAAAACAATTGTCCAGATCTAATAAGAAGGTCCCTACGAGAACCTTGTTATCACGAAAAAAGAAATCTTGTCGGCCACACTTTTGCTCCCGGCATCGTTTTTCGTCTTTAACCCTTAATGAAGGGACTAAGAAATGAAAATCTGCTAAGTACTTCATGGATAATCCTTCTTTAAACCCTGTAATTAATCCTTAGACTTGGATTTGTAAAGCGGGTGGATAAGTTTATGCTCTTGAAGACAGCGGTCGAACGAACGTGTTAGGAGCCGACGTTGCTCTCTCTTCAAAGCATTTCTCCATCGTTTGCACGAGGAAATTAGCATCCTCATTAGAAAATCATGTTCAAGGTGTTTTATTAGAGATTCGTAGATGAAACACCCTCGGGCTGATTGAGGTAACTTCATTTTCAGCTTGGCCGATTGACTTGGTGTTTCTGATCGCGGATGATGCCAAGGAAAGAGAAATGAAAAAGAGAAAGCAAATGTCAAGAAAAGATGGCGGGGGGGGGGGGGGAGTAAAGCTTTTCAAAATGAACAGGGTTGCTTCGTTTGATTTAAATGTAAATTAGTTACTTGAAAGTAAGCGGTGTACATTGAAGGCAAAGTAATGTAGGTTGACAAGTTTATAATTTACCGCTCATTTACTTTGCAACGTTTCCCGAGTGCTTCCTGATATCGCTCTCTCCCGTTGTAATGAACCCCTCAGAACACCCTCCAGAGAATAAGATAATAAATATTTTAAAATGAATTGGTTAATGAGATTTTCCAATTTTAATGTCAAAAAAATATTTAATTAAACTTGGTAATGCTAGCAGCGGAATCTATTCCCGCGTCTTGATTGAGGTTGCCTGCAGTTGCTGCTTCGCTCCAGTTAATGTTTCCCCCCCACAAATGGCTCCTGTATAAATATTCTCGAGAAGTCTTTTATATTGCCGATAAATGTTAACATTATGAGAAATTATGCTTCTACACAACACTATTAAGTTTCTTTTAAAAATTTATAGTGATTTAAAGTGACAACCGTGTTAAACATAACCATTAGCTTTTTCAAAATGAAGTTGCGAGTTAAATGTATTCTTTAAATTAAAACAATTTTACTTATTCAGTACATACGGACAGTAAATGTTAAACTAATTTAAAACTAACTATGCTAAAACCCTCTTGAAAGCATGAAGAAGATTTGAATTAATTGTCATTACAAATTTACTAATCTCCACGTAGAACTTCCAAAAAAGGTCAAAGGTTAAAAGACCGTCGAACAGCTGGAGACATTGTCAGTATTTTCACATGCAATTCAAAACTCGGAACCTTGAAAGTGCTTTATATACAAAGAACGCTTTTCTCAGTATCGCTGAACTTCAGATATTAAAGATTATAGTTTTTATGTGAATAAAAAACTTAATTATTCAGTTTATACAGTAGTGAGATAGACATTGTTATATAAAAGTCTCTAACCATAAGCTGCGTTCACAACATACACTTCGTGTCCACTATGGTCTGTTATAATAATTACCTTCTGGTGTGTGTTTTCCATTGTTGGCCTGCAATTTTAGCTGAAGTGTCGATTTTTGCCCCCCTCTATTGCATGATTTTGGCTATAACCCAATCTTAATAATACAGGGTATCCCAAATTGATGTATACACTCTTTGAAACGTCAGAACTCTAGCAACGAAATGAGATAAAAATATAAGGTTTGTTGTATTTTATTCCTTAAACTTCCTTAGGCCCGTACATGTTCAAAATGTCCACCTTCTGCCACAGTACACTCCCAACACTGACGTCGAATAGAGCGACATACCAACTGGTTTGTAGGTAATGGAATATCATTGATGGAATGTTCAATCTGTTTTCTTAATTCTATCAGTGTTTGTGGGTTTGTGGCGTACACAGTGATCATTAAAGTTCCCCAATGATAGAATTCGAGATGGGTTGAATCGAGAGATCGAGGCGGGAACTCCGCACATCTTTCACCGTTTCTTCGGCTTCAAACTTGGCTCGGAGTTTTGTTATTGTTACCCTTGTTGGCGATGGTGTACCAAATACAATCCTCCAACGTCGTTGAACCTTAACAACATTCTCCGCTTTCCAATAACATTTCAGTTCCACTTACGTTCATCGAATGAAAGTTTTATCGTCATTTTGGTTTGTAAACAAATGAACAACAAGGAACATGTTGCTATGCTTTTCCAGCGCCATCTGGATCATACACAACAAACCTTATATTTCTATCTCATTTCGTTGCTGAGCTATCCTCAGCGCAACTTACCACTAACCTTTTACGGCGCTAGCATCGCGAAATTCGACATATTTAGATTTTATAACGTTAAACCCACATAGGGCCAATCAGTAATAAAACAGAAAGTAACAATAAAACTCGTTTTCGTTGCGTACCAGCAATAAAACAGGATGTAATCCTAAATTTTTTTCGTCGCTTTCCAAAGATAAACGACGCGATCCCTAAAGTTGGTTTCTATTTTTTAACACTAGAGCGGCGCTTCTCTTAAGCGGGAGTTACGGTGGAATCCCTAAACACAGTTTTTATTTTTGACCACTATCGTGGCGCTTCTTTAAGTTGCGGTGTCTATAACGTTTCAAAGAGTGTATACATCAATTTGGGACACTCTTTATACGAGGGTTGGGGCAAAAGTCATGGCAACCATTTTTTTTCTTGAAGATACCAGTCCGGTTGGAAAATGTGACATATACAGACGAAAGGACAAGGTGTTAACTACATGTGTGGACAATGAATAGCACTGACATATCGTAACACACTA
This sequence comes from Rhysida immarginata, assembly GCA_023313115.1. Classification (NCBI taxonomy): domain Eukaryota; kingdom Metazoa; phylum Arthropoda; class Chilopoda; order Scolopendromorpha; family Scolopendridae; genus Rhysida; species Rhysida immarginata. The sequence goes on along the minus strand of JAHWFO010034949.1, from coordinate 2,249,901 downwards.
ATTTATTATGGCCTTCACGGTGCAAAAGAATGACAACACAGTACACATAAAGTTGACATGACAAACCTGGGCCTAAAGACCCTCAAAGTAGTCCCCTGCTACTGTCACCACACGCTGCCAACGATGTGGGAGGCGCTGAATACCATCAGCCTCAGCATTTGCCGCACCATGTGTGAATCGGGTCAGCCTCATCACTGGTTGACACACGTCCTTGCTGAAACTTTCCTACCCACCGTGCTACTGTACGGTGTGGTAGGGCATTATTCCCAAGGGCTTCCACTAATTCACTGAGACATTCCATCGCATTTCTCCCTCGGAGAACGGCTATTTTGATGTAAGCGCGCTGCTCAACACGGGTTACTTCCATCTCGCACGACACATCACAGCCCTCGCTGCGCTACTACCAGCTATCACAGAGCCATCTGTTGTTCTGCATACACACTATGCCTGCAGAACTTCCACACGACACATTTACGTTTGTGATCCGTTCACATATCTACAAGAAAAAAAATAGTTGCCATGACTTATGCCCCAACCCTCGTATTTTAACAACCGTACAACGCAACAATCGTATTTGTTGCTGAACCGTGACCACCATGGTCTATAGAAATAAATGGTCATCGAGCTGTACTGCAAAATGAAGCGAAAGTTTCTAACTCCCGATTGGAAAATGGCGTGTATAATCAACACCACCTCTATTCAACTGTGGTGTTGGTATAATCGGCTCAACTGTGCATGCACCGCCGCTCTTTCGGGAGCTAGATACTTTAAAGAATAAATTATAAGATGTTCAGTGAGGGTTTTATTGTACGCCAACCTCAGCTGTTCAAATTAATGATGAAAAATAGTAAAGAAAATTCCGCAGCCTGGATTCGAACCAAGAACCTTCGAATCTAGACTACGGAATTTTCTTTCCTGTTTTCATCATTAATTAGATGCTTTAGTTTCAGTTTCAGTTTCAATGAAGCCAGAATTGAATTGGGCCAGAATTTGATGACAAAATTTAGTGTATTCGGCAAAAGTTTTAAATAAATAATTGGTAAACCAACGTGAATGCATTACATAGCTCACTCTTATCATTGGGTATCATAATAAATAAAATAACTGTTCAAGTTAGGGAATTCAGATCACGCTAGGCGCCGCACAAGATCGCACTTTTAGCTAGAGTTTATATATCGAGGAAGTCTACTTTTAGAGTTCTTGTTGCGCCATTGCGATCTATGCGGCACTTAACGGGAATGGAAAATGGAAAATGGCGGAAGCTCGATGACCATTTATAGCTCTAGACCATGGTGACCACCAATGACGTATATTAAAGATAGACTCCGAATCCTATTGTTGTAACTTGAAGCAAATTGGGAAGCTCCATGCCCAGAACTGTCATGGCCGAAAGTGAGTGAAGATGATGCAAAACACATGGCTAAACACGAGAGTAGCTGATTAATAATTCTTTCACACGCCGATCACGGAGTGATAAGTTTATCTTTTCGTTTACTTTGTATTTGAAGTATTTTATTATATTTTATAAACAATTTTTCGATCATGGTTTCAATTTCAATTTCGTTTCGATTGTCTTTCAGTTACGTATTTTCATTTTAGTTACGTATTTTTGATTTATTTTTGTGGAAAATGATTCCTGATCCTTTTTCTTGTCTGTTTGTACAATTGTACGCAGTTTAACTTTGAGGAATGGTTTTGAATTAATTATTCCTCAGGGCCAAAATCTTCAAAACCAAAGCAGCCAAACAGCTAATTACTCCACGGCTCACTCCTGCCCAGAACTATCATGGCTCAATTTGCTTCATTTTTTGCCGCTATTAACAATAGGATTCGGAGTCTATCTTTAATATACGTCATTGATTTCTACCAATAATGAGCCCTAAATTAAGACTCTTTATGGTGATGTAACAATGTATGCCGTTTCAGTGCGGAGGCCTTCTCTCTCGGTGGTCACCAATGACGTATATTAAAGATAGACTCCGAATCCTATTTTAACTGCGGCAAAAAGTGAAGCAAATTGAGCCATGATAGTTCCGGGCAGGAGTGAGCTGTGGAATAATTAGCTGTCTGGCTGCTTTGTTTTTGAAGATTTTGGGCCTGAGGAATAATTAGGATCAAGAATCATTTTCCACAAAAATAAATCAAAAATACGTAACTAAAATGAAAATACGTAACTGAAAGACAATCGAAACGAAATTGAAATTGAAACCATGATCGAAAAATTGTTTATAAAATATAATAAAATACTTCAAATACAAAGTAAACGAAAAGATAAACTTATCACTCCGTTATCCCCATGTGAAAGAATTATTAATCAGCTACTCTTGTGTTCAGCCATGTGTTTTGCATCATCTTCACTCACTTTCGGCCATGACAGTTCTGGGCATGGAGCTTCCCAATTTGCTTCAAGTTACAACAATAGGATTCGGAGTCTATCTTTAATATACGTCATTGGTAGAAATACTATTAACAATAATTAATTACAACAACACCTTTCTAGAAGGCCGTGGCAATTCTTATAATAATCGACTAATTACAATAAAAATCGACTCTTCAGCAAATATAGCCGACCAACAATAGAGTGCACAGACCAAACGATTAAAGACATGATATCTACTGAAGAATTGTTGTCAGCCCTATCAACAATCCTTTAATACGGAAAGTTTCGACACTAATTTTATTAGGTTAAAAGTCACGGTGTGATAGGTTATACGTGTTATATACAGGATTATTCAAAATGAGTGTAACGAACTTCGACATTTTGGCTCAGGTTGAGCAAAAAATGTCATATGAACTTAGGTCGTCTTCCATTTAGGTGCAGAATTAAGATCAAAGGTTTATTAGTCTAGTAGCAAATCGGTAAACAAAGATATGTTATAAACATATAATTAACATTTAATTTAAAAGCATAATAGAATATACGATTTAGTATAACAAGTGCTCAAAATGCGCCCCTTGAGCCTGAATACATGCACTACGACATCTACGAATCACCGAAACGTAAACACGAACTATGGCATCGTTATTGCAAACTTGATTGTCCGCATCAATCATCCGTTGAGGTAACTGCCCAAACAAGCGATTATCAATTGTTAATAGACTGTTTTGCGTTTATAATGGTAACTAAATGTATGGATTTACTACTACTTTTTCAAAACTTTGCTTTCTTGTATCTCTAACGAAGTGAAATAGAACTTAGATTCATTAAAAATAACTCCCTTTGAGGCTTCGCGGTGATCGCCGCTAATGATTCGTCAGGTATTCCAAATAATAAAAGAACCATCTGAACCTGTATCTCAGAGTTTCACACCAAATTGAAATATTTTACTCACCTAAAGCTACTGTTGATGCTTGCAAAATAAGAGGAATGCTTCCAAGAACAAAGTTTCGTGTGCAGTTTCGGTTAGTTCCCTTGTAAGATCAGTTTCTCCCCAAATGCATTGTAGCATATTTGGTATCACTTGTGCATCTGCAGCACTGATTTTGTTTATAGAAAGTTCATCGGATAAGTGTGGAAGAAACACGAAATTTTAAATGAAACCCCGTAAAAATTCATAAAGAGTCCTATCTGGGGACCAAGGCGGCAAGTTGAAACCTTGCTCGACCAAACCATCGACTAGGGAAATTCGTATTGTTGTAAACCTAGACTTCCGCCATGTACGAGGGAGTGTGCCTTCTTCCTAGACTCCTTTCCTGGAGTGAAAGAGAAAGTTCTGTAGCCCATCCAAATGAACAAAGCCGTTAATGATACTCTCCTGGAAAAAAGTAGCTGTTGCCTTTCTTTACTAGAGACACAAGATACATTTTTAAGCAGTCATCAAACATTGTACAGTTTGACACTTCGATATTTTTTGTAATAAATTCCCTTAGAATATGTGACGCCAAATATTGCGCAACGCGTTTCGGAAGAAATGATCGTTTAAAAAATGAAAGAAATCTCGCGTACAGGTCGAGGCATAGGTGATATCCTTTGATGAACTCACAGAACTCTGTTGAGTGATCCTTACTGAAAATATGAATGATAAATAAGGGATATTTATATACACAAATCTTTTGACAAATTCCTAAAGAAGAATCACATGGGGTGAGGTCGGAAGAATGTGATGGCCACTTAGAAAAAGTTGGTCTTGCGGACCTCCACAGCCGATCCACCTTTTAAAGAGTTACAAATTCGGCGGGCATGCTTAAAATCTGCACCATTATAAATTAGGAGACGTTACATCGTTTTCGAGGGGGTCCGCAAACTGTGATCATATAGTGTAATCAATATTTGCAAATTTGAAAAATTTTTGATAGTATATCTTTAAAAGGGTTCAACTTTATAATATATTTTCCTACCTTGCAGTCTAATTTGATTGTTATTATAAATCACATTAGCCGTTATTATGATATTTACTAAAGCATTCTTTTCCTGATTTAGTATAATGACATTGGAGTGGCTAAATATTTGAAATCAGGTATATTATTGACACTTCTGGTTAGAAATTGCTTTTCCCAACTAATCATATGAATGCCGCCAAGCTATTCGACAACTTCCGACTGGATCAAAGTATGAATGCTGATGATTTTCAAATTCTTTGGCGGAAACTGCAAAGGGTCGGGAAAAAAATGAAAATGTGCATCCGGAAATGTCAACAAAAGTCCGTTAAAGGAGAATCTCCTGTTTTCGAGTCGATAAATGGCGAATAAATTATTTCGGATGTAGTGGCGGAAAATAAGCGAAATTGGATTCGGAGTGCGATTGTTGTGCAGAGGAAGTGCTAATGGTTGTCGTTGCCTGTTGGCTTTCATTCGGTTGTTGTGCCAATTTTAATTTAGACAAACTCTGCATTAGACACAATAGATTTATTCATTAAATGTTAGAACTTGGAATTCAATAACATTGTTTCGCAACAATATTACTGCTGAATATTTGTAAATTTCGTTAAAATAATTGAAATGAGACATTAATTGGAAATGTGAACAACATATAAAATTAAAATAGCGAATATACTAGACTGGCATTCAATGTAGATTGTGCTTGTATGTAAAACTGCATTAAGCTACTTTGTACCTTGATATGATACTCATTTATTATTATTATTATTATTATTATTATTATTATTATTATTATTATTATTATTATTATTTTCGCAGAATATTAAATATTGCAACTATAGTATCATCAAAATATTGTTTTACTAGTATATGATTAAAATATTTAAAAATTTATTGTATAATTATCAAAAAAGTCTAAGAAAAAAATAATCATGCATATACAGTTAAAAAAGCCAAAATCTAAAGTTCAGGGATCAACAGGTCATTTGAGGAACTATGATAGTGATAGCGCTGTATAGAAGTTATTGAAAACTTGAACTATATGACTATACTTCAGCTGCTGTGAAGCTAGTAAAAGCATTCATATACTTGTTCTTATAAATATCAGATCGTTGCATATCAAATGTCGGATTGCAGAGGTCATCTTTAATGGTCCTCTAGAAAGGACACCTTCACACGTGCTATTCGAAATAACCCCCATTGCAATCCAAACATTGTTGCCAACGATTTGGCAGCTTCTTGAGCCCTCTCCGATAGAATCCATGGTCATGGGACTCAATAAAGTCCCGGAATGCGTTTTCGACGTCTCCTTGGGTTAGGAATATTTTCCTCCGGAGAAAATTGTCCAGGCTCTGGAAAAGATGGTAATCGGTAGGGGAGAGGTCCGGAGAGTACGGATGTTCCACCAAACTGTAACCATGAGCTTTCTGGGGTGCAACGGGGATTTAGGGAACTGTCGCGGTGGTTCATCACCATCCGTTTCCTATTGTCGTATAGGAGCCACTTTTCGTCGCAGGTGACAATGCGATCAAAAATCCCCGCTTCTTCATGGCGCAAAAGCAATTCCGTACACACAACCAACCAACGCTCTTTTTGATTTTCCGTAAGTTCATGTGGGGCCCATTTGTCCTTCTTTTTCACCTTGCCGATGGACCTAAGGTGTCTACTGACAGTCGACGCTGATACAACATGATCCCCTGCAAGGTCCCGAACAGTTTTTGACGGGTCATTTTCCACAGATCGCTTCAGATCAACGTCATTCAACACGTTGGTCGGTCTGCCGCGTGGATCATTTGCCAGGTCCGTCATTCCCGCACGGAATTTTCGGAATCAACGTTGGACAGTACGTTCGTTTATGATGCCTACACCGAATACCTTATTGATGTTTCGAGAGGCGTTGGATGCAGTGTGATTCAACCTGAACTCGTAATGCATTATCACACGTAATTCGTATGAAGTCATGACTATCTTCGCTTGGGTTCAAACGCTATTAAATATCATCGCAGACATGCAAATTTCAGGCAGCTGATCGCTGATAGGTTTATCTCTGGGGATGTACCACTTTGTTATGGGTACTTGCTACTAAACGTGAAAACCGTGCTGAAGCGCGGAACCCACCTCGAAATCCGACATTTGATATGCAACGACCTGATACGTTGATCCATGAAGCATCAAGGTGAGGTTTCATGGATCAGGGTCTATAACAACCAAAAGGAAAGTGTACGGAAGATTCCAACCTTACTGTGATTATCAGCTTCTCACCACTTTCACCAGCACTCTATACGGGGTGATCATTTTATCATGCGACCTAGCATTCTATTTGTTATAATGTTATATTTGTTTAATCATGCATTTTATTGCATATCTTGAAACAGACGAATGCTATTTTATCTGCAAAAAGACGGGGCAACGTGTCATATGTCTCGATACAGTATTCAGTTTCTTGAAGGAAGGTTTGAGGACTGCCTGATTTCAAAAGATTCATGCCTCCTCCCCCGATCACCTGATTTATCATGATAAAATGACCACTTGAAGTAACCTGTTGATCTGACCCTTTGAATTGACTTTCTAATTGTATGAAATTATTAATTATTTATTTTCTATTACATCACGCATGCTACTAACAAATATGAAAAATTAAAAAAATAATTTCTGTTCTTTATATTCTACAATAATCTTGTAGGTATTTCCCATTCTCTTTTGATTGGAGGATTATTAAATTATATCAAATCAGAATCATTTTCTCAGTGTGTTTGTTTTTTCAGAAGAGTTACAAGACTTCACATAAAATAATTTTCCGTTATATTTCCGTTTTATTTATTTTTTACTTGCTGGCTCTAGAGAGAATTACGTAGAAAAAAGGGGGAAAACTAGTAATGTCTCCAGTTTGCAAATACGTGACCTGAAGATTGGCAGAGACAAGTCTCCTCTCCTGGCAGTTGTTGCAAATACTGTCTTTGACCGCAGGGCATCGCCGAGTTATACTTTAGTGCGTCACTAGGATGGCACCTTGCCATGTCTTGTGATGAGTCCTGATTCTTCCTCAGTGCCAATGAACGTAGAGTGCGTTTGGACAAAAAATGTGAAGTGAGCTGAAGCGTTAGTTTGGTAGGGACTATTTCGACGATGTTTGGAATGTAATTGGCAGACCATCTTTCTGTAATGGTAGTTTTCCAGCTTCTACAACTTATACCTGTGACTATACAGGTGATTCTTTTCGACTGCCCTTTAATTGTAGAAAACTATGAAACGAGCAAAACATTTCGTGAAGCTACCAAATACATAATCGAAAACCACGGAGGAATGTATCACTTTAAGGTGGACCCTTAGTATGCATTGCATTGACTTGGTGGTGAGCTTTTTAGCATTAGTTCTCCATTCAACGATGTGCCGGGTTTTGGAACCATGCACACGAGCTTCCTGGAACTTTCAGAACTAAGTTACGATAAATGATTCGTTTGACAGTTGCCCCAGATATCTCATCTCTTTGATCCAATGTCATCTACACGGTGAACTTTCTTGGGCGAATCTGTTGGAACGTGGCAAGAGCTTGGCTGCAAGATCTTTTTTTCTCCGAGTTATTTCACCTGGGTGAACATGCCAGGAACGCCATATTTCTTTAAATCTGCAGTTATGCTTTCACTAAAGTTGCTAATTAAATAATTCCTGTATATTTGCAGTGCTATACCATAATAGTAAATCCTCCGTTGGGAAGACCTTTTCGGTAGCCTTTCCACAACTACTTCGGTCATTTTGTCTGAGCCACCCTGGAGTCAGAAGACTTTCTAATTCTGAGCATGGGTGTTTGTGTTTGTCTGAGAAATGCGTTAAGATTGTGATCTTGGGAAAGTGGTATTGTTAAAAGTGTGCAAAACCACTAAATGTTGACTACCCATTAAACTAACGAACCAACTATAAGATGTTTTCATAACGATGGCTCATTTTATTGTCTCTTTCATTTTCAGTTAAATAAAAATTTAGCCGAAAACATTAAATTTGGAAAAAGCCTGCATTTACGAATCAAATATGTACATGCCTGTCGCTATGTTAATTTGTTCACCTAATAAAAAAGTAGCTAGCTTCTCGTCGAGCATAAGCAAACTCCACTTTTATGTGAAAAGTCCTCGAAGGTTTTTATTACTTTGTCCTTTGTAATTTTCGTTCGCATACCAATTTTTTTCTTGTTGCCCCCTCTCCCTAATTTCCTCGGCGTTGAGTTCTAATTTGTTTGTTGGCGGCATCTCAGCTGGGAACCTTGGCTGAGTGAGGTCCCGCATTTGAAGGCGAAAGCTAAGCCTCCCCATGCATTGCAGCAGGGACTCTATACTTTGACCTCCCCGAACCAAATGTTCTTTGAACTTTTTCCCTTCTCTTTTCTCCCTCCTTTTTCTTTATTTCTCGCTCTGTCTCCCCCTTAGTGTCCACTGAAGAAACGCGGGAGAAATTCTTAACGTTTTAAGCTGACTGGATGAATGTCTTGTGAAGGTAAGACGAGCTCTTTCCATTCCGCGGCTTTTTTCACTTTCTTCTCCTGCACTCGTTCTCTTCTCTCTCTCTCTCTTTTTTTTTGGTTCCAGATCTTTTTATTCGATTTTTGTGCTCTCCATTAATGCCAAAAGCAACGGACTTCTGCAACTAAGCCTCGTCGGGGAGTTTAACTCAGATATTGTTTACATAATAGAAGTTGATGTTTGCTCTTCGCTGCTACCGAGATGAAATCTCAGAAAGAAGTCAACGAATATCGGTAGCGCTGGAGAATTGATAGTAAGAAGGAAAGTTTTGATATGAAGTTCTGTGCGTCGAAGTTTAAACAGTGATACTCATTTATACGCGTATCAATTTTTCATGAAATTTGAATAAATATTTTCTAAAGACATTTTCTGGGAACTTGTCTTGCGTAGTTGCGATTTTTTGAGCAATTTCCTTAAAGTAGAAAATTAATTTAAGCTTGCTGTTCTGATTCATCTGTGTTTATACAGGTTTCAAGCGTTCCACTGATCTTTCCATAGAAGGCATTCCATGTCGAAATATCACAAAATCCAGTATTTTAACATGAAGACAAAATGACTCCAGACTCTTTATCACAAAAACTTTTCGTAGGTTATATTGTTTGAAAAGAAATCGGAGAATACATGAGATTTAAAAGAGCCACTTTATTTAGGTACACGTATTCCTTTTACAACCGGATTGAACATCTTTAGTCGCTATTTCAGCTGTTACGGGACTGAGCACGACTCTCCAGAGTGTTAGCAAAGGAATACCTTCCCGTACTATAGATTTTTGGGAGACTGTTCAATTTCATTTCCCAAATTCTCAATAGAATTAAAGTCTGCAGATTGCTAAATTCTTGAGGACCGTAAAATTACAGCAATTTCTTGGACACCAAATAAGTCCCGTGGCATTTTCATGCTGAAAGAGATGACTTTGGTGATGAATGAACTTACTCGGCAACAGATGTAGCCTTAGAATGTTCTCTACTTACACCAAGAGAGTTAAAATTTCGCAGTAAATTCCCCCCCCCCCCC
>JAHWFO010034949.1:2202561-2239959 GCA_023313115.1 Rhysida immarginata | reverse complement strand
TTACAGAACAGGAGGAGGCTTGAATCATCGGGCTCTGTATGGTTTTTACAAGTTATTTTTTTCTGCGATATTTTACACATTTTTATGTATTTTATTTAACTTGTTTGTATGTTTGCGCGCAAATTTTTAATCAATATTTCGTTTACTTATAGCAGGGCACGTTATTTACACCCGTGCTTCAGAGGGCACGTTAAGCCGTCGGTCCAGGCTGCTACTACCACTAAAATGCATCTCCCAACTCGTCTGGTCAGCGCGGGAGTTTAGACCAAATAATCCCCCGTGGGGAAGGCCTATGTCCTGCAGTGGACTCAGACAGACTGAAACATTTACATTTTATTTCGTTTACTTCCCGTTGTTCAAACGACTCCAAATTTGGCATACTGATTTTTTTTACGGTGACAAGACAATCCGGTGTAAAAATTTTATAATGGATTAAAACTGATTTTTCATTTAATTTCCTCCCCAGAATTGAGCCACCTCTTCAGGTTTCTTCATTTAATTAAAATCCCTGAGCAGGGGATGGGGCCACTTCTTCAGATTTCCACGGTTTCTATGGTATTGTAAGTTTCATGTAAGAACATAGTTTCTAAAAAATAGACAAAAAGAAATCAAATTTAAAAAATATAAAGAAAACTTTAACCCCAAAAGTTTACTAAAAAAATGCACCAAAAGTGTTTTAAACTAATATTAAATTTTAAAATGAAAACATTACTTGATAAAATAAACAAAGTCACCAGGTATTTTGTTTAAATGTTCCTCTTCGGGGATTCTAATGAGAATTTAGAAAAAAACTCCTATTGTCTGCTTTTTGAATTGCTCTGCAAAAGCTCTTAAATTCCATATGTTGGAGAACCTTTAAAAATTGCAAATTCACAAAATAATAATTTTATATAAATTTTTTTATATTTTATTAGCTTCATCATTCTTTTATTCCTTTATCATTTTAAGACGGTAAAACATATTTACTTCCGCTCCATTTTATAGGTTTATTTCGTACATTTTTAAAAATACTCTCTCTCCTGATCGCTAACTTTCCAACGGTTTTCAGATTATTTACATTGCGTACATGATTACGTAATAACTTTCTCCTGTAGAATCTGTATTTTTTAATGTACTAATGCATAGATAAATGTTTATTTTATATTTTATATCCAGTCGTGGGAAGGAACCCTTAAAAGATTTTCATTCCCAACTGCTTTATTACCTTATAAATGGACAACGCGATGGAAAATAACTTTTCGAACTTTATTTAAATCGATTCGCGCACTTGTGGTTTGTAACTTAAAAAAAAAAGAAATTCCATCAAATATGAAAGGGCAAAAATAAAGCGCAACACCACTTGCGATTAAACTCGTGCTTGCCTCTCAGTCTGCCCGAAAAAACAAGGGAATTGCTACAATAAAAAGAAATACACAGAAATGGGGAACGAAGGAGAAGAAGTAAGGAGGGGGGAAAAAGGAAAAGCGGATAGGAAGAAACACGTATTTAAACGAAAAAAAAATTATTTTTTCGTTTCCTCCCTTCGAAGGCGAGAGAGCCTTTTATGTCTTTAATGTCTCCCCACACCCCCACCTTCTTAGTCTGCTTAAATATAAAAAAATATGAAAGCCACATTGGTTAGCTTTAAAAATGAAGCCGGTTTATGTTGTTTTTTGAACTGTGTTTCTCTTCATATTCCAGAGCGACGCTTATGCCTCTTGTTTCCGTTCACGTGATCGCAGATAGAGCGAAAGAAAACAGCAGTTGAGGATCCATTAGATGCTGGGCTTTTACTGGCAATCCAATATCCTTATGCTCATAAATAGTACATGGAAGACCACAAACAATTCTCTGCGTGGCATAAACGGGTTGAACCAGGGAAAAACTCCGAGTGTGGGTTTAGAAGAGACTCAAAAGAACGAAGGAAGAGGAAGAGGTGGAGGATCGATGGGTTTATCTCTCCTTTACCACTGCTTAAGAAAGAAAAAAGAAGAAAAGAAAAGTGGAGTATGGGGAAAAAGAAAGAAAAACATTATGTAAATTTAAAGACGGTGGCATTAAAAAAAAAGAGAGAGCGGCTGGGGTGGAGGGAGAGAAAATTGTATCTGGTTTGTGCACTCAGCGAAAAATTAGAGCATTAGGAAGAAAAATGCTTAATAAATGGGACGCAAAAACGGAATCGATGGCGTGACGTATTGATCGGGTTCAAGTGGGGCATTTATGAGTTAAATAAAGCGTTTATAATTAAATTTCTTCGTCAAATAGCATTTAAAATGTCATTTTTAGATTAAATAAAATTTTTCCAATAAACAAAGCGGGCTTTTGGAACTTGGGTTCATGCCTTTTCTCTCTCTCTTTCTGTCTATGATTTTGGTTCTTTTTTATGCATGTAGATTTCAAAAATAAATGGTGAGCCCGGAAGCCGAGGTAAAGGAACGAATCTATTTTTAACTTAATTATTATTAAAATAATTCAATTTAAATTTATCAATGATCAAAAGAAAGAATAAATATGGAAACCATTAATCCACATTATAGATGTTTAATGACCCAGATGAACACTTCGGGACTTATACCTCCTTCATAAAGAGAAAGAATTAGAAAATATAAGCAATAAACAAAACACAAATAGGGACCTTATTTTTTTTAAAAGGAATTTCGTTAAGAGCATCCAATCAGTTATCAGCACCGGATTGATTCAGTAGTTGATTCGTTGTCCTGCTGTAGACAATCTCTATAGGCTCTAAAAAAATTTAACAATATTGCGTTTTTACAGGTATGCACTGTATGCACTGAATGGGACTGATTTTCTCCTTGCTTAATTGTATAAGTCTCGTTCTTCTCTTGTTATTCACTCGCTGATAAAAAGCTCTTGCCCCCCTCCCCCGAAATGATCACCTACGTCATTAAACATTTGTTATTTGAGTTAGTATTTCCTTATTTTTTCCTTCTTGTGTTCAAATGTCTACAGGGTTTGGCTTATTAGTGTTTACATAATTTATCAATGATTTCTTTTATCAATTTACAAATTTTTTATTACCTAAGTAATTATGGGGTGAAAATAAAGTTTACATCGCTTTTTAGTCAAAAAGGAAATTAATTTTATTTTAAATGAAAATTATTTTATTCAAAATACTTTTACACAGGAACTTTTCAGGCAATAAATGGATTCTCCGATAGAAGTCCCATTGTTTGGAAGGAATTTAATTATCTAGCCAATTTTTGATCTCCTCATGAGAACTTTTGGATCGAAAACTGTGCCAGAGATTCATTTTTACCATTGAGTAATTTTCTTCCCTCTAGTCGAGGATCGTTGCATTATTTAATCAATTAACAAAGATGTATCCTGTAGAAAGATAATTGTTAATGACTCTACAGAAAGGGCGCTCTGCTGGGAACTAATCAAATGGTTATCTGATGGGGCAATTTTTTGGTGAATACGGTGTGTGAGGATTCACATCCAAGGCAAGTGCTTCTTTTGTGTCTTACAATGTTAGAAGAAGCATTTCACATATGTTTAAGCGTTTTGTAATGTCTTTTTCTCTCAATTCAAATGGCACTCAATTTCCTTGTTTTTGAACCATTTCCATTGCAAGAACCCAGATATTGAGATTCGCCGTTGACAGAAACACGGTTTCTGTTTGACACGGATCTTCATCCAAATCCTGATCTTCAAATTTATTAGGTGCATATTCACATTACTTTTGGATTGTCACCATATGTTTCCACAAGCAAACGGTGATTTTCAGCAGCAGTTTTCTTTAAAATAAGTAATGCAGCGAAATTCGACATTTTCAATGCACTTAAAATCAATGGTGTTCAACTCAGCGAAATGCGCTACACTAATTATCAAAACTTGTTTCAAGCCCATTCTTAAACATGTGGTGCCATTTTTAATTATGCCTTCTGTTAGGGTGTGATAATAATGTAAGCTTACTTGTACATTCAATATTTAATAAACACACATTTTTTGTTTAATTTGCAGGTCTGTAGTCAAATGGAATTTTTTATGTTTTAGGATTTACTGGCCATTCGTTTATTCGGATTCCTCAGTGGTCGAAAAAGACAAGAGTCTATTTTATCTCATTTACTGCTTCTGTCTTGAAATTTAATTTCTAGTTTGAAAGTATCTCTCTATTGCTTTTATAGTCTGTCCTTGTAAATTACGACACGTGTCTATTCCCTACTTCTGGCATAAAAATGCTTTGATGGTTTGCAATTGTGTCTCGTAAAACAGCGCGCTCATTTATTTTTCATCATTTTTACAGGAGAGCGGCAAAATTGGAAGTTCCTCTTTACAGAAGAAGAGAACGAGATTAACGTAGCATTTAATTCCTAAATAGAAGATTATTTGGTCCCTAAATTGAATTTCTCTCTCCAAAAAGCACAGAAAGAATACTCTTCGGAAAAGTGGGAATTTTTTCCCCACTTGGGATTCATTTGAAAGATTCATCGTTTTAGAGAGAGAGAAAGAGAGAGAGAGAGAGAGAGAGAGAGAGAGAGAAAGAGAAAGAGAAAGAGGAGTCTATATCTTCACGAAGGTTGTGTTTGGGGGTGGGGAAAAGGAAGGGAACAAGCTGCACCCCTCCTCTTTGACGTTGGCCGTTGGAAGGCGGCCTCTTCTCGGCCGTGTATCCCCCAAGAAGTAGGAGGAGAGGCCCATTGATCGGGCGCCGGGGCTACTTTGCGGCGGTCCACTCGAAAAGGTAAAGGGGGAAAAGAGAGGCGAGTTATCGTCGGGCAACGAGTCGAGTGGAAACGGATATGGCCAACCTCACTTCGCTTGACAGTTAATTTGGAAAACTCATGAAAGTTTCACGAGTAAAACAAAAGTTTTCAATCTGTAAGCATCCCCCGAATCGATCGATGCTCGCCCGGCTATAGTCCCGGAAAAATCATCGATCGATTGACTGTAACGCTTGTTATTAATGCTCGAAAACAACTCGAAACCCACTATTTAAAATTTGATTGATAAATTGGATCGGAAAGAAATAAAAGCAAACTGATGTTTAGGTGTTGTTTTTAACGAGCGCTTTATAAAGGTCGTTGAAAACTCGGAATGAAATTGAACAACTCGGCCGGTGTTTTAATTATTTTTTCCTACGAAATTTTTATTTCTTTAGATTCATTGGCGACTTGAATCTTTTAATTTTTTTATTTTGGTGATTGAATTGATATTGTGAAACTTGACCGCATTGTGAAAATTTGACAGCATTCATTCAATAACGCAATGAGAAGGATATATTGAAAAAAAATTATTTGAGCTGCGTCATACAAAAATCGATTCTAAATCTATGAGACTAATTATTGTTTGTTTGTAATAATATTGGAATAAAAAAATAAGAATACGGGAAAATAAATTATTTCAAAATATGTAATGAAACATTGAAGAATTTAAAATTTTACATGTATAAAAGAGTAATTTAGGGTCAATTTCTAGAAAGATGATAATAAAGTTAAACACCTAATAAAACACTTACAATACATACAAATATACAATATTTTCAATAAAAATTTATACAGTCGTCAACTTCCCTGGCCAGCATGCTCAACAAACCTTTTTCCAATCAAACGTGTATGAGACGAGTGTCCCGTAGATGTTTCCCGGGAGGAAAGATCAATATTTCGTGTGGGTATTATTTTTTTTTGAATTGGATTAGATATCGTTGAAAAATGACAAACCATAACATCGGCACTGATTCCTCGAGGGAATATTGCACGTAACCCAAGGACAAACACAAGACAAACACAAACACCCATGCCCTCGGCGGAACTCGAATCCACGATTCTAAGGTTCCGAGAGCGATAAAACTCGTGCCCCAGCGCTCTCGGTCACCGAACAGGCTTCGTATAGGTATACAACGAGTTACTGTATTAATGGTTTCAGCGCCTTTTATTAATGGTTTCAGCGCTATTTGAAATTACAATTATTGAAGTTTCTAATATTTTTTCTATTTTACTATATTAACATTCTAACAAGCCCGAGGAAGGTATAGGAATGTAGCGGAAGCGCTGAGGCCATCTATTTTTACCCTTCTATCTGCACTTTTTAATCCCCCCCCCCCATTTTTAATCGAAAAATTGATTTTCTCGAACGTAATATTTAGAAAATGAAAAAGAGCTCTATCTTCTTTCGTTTCTCATCATTTCCGATCGAATGATATACCACATGTCATATGCTGGCATAGTTCTAATGACCAAGTGATTGCCACCCCCACAACTCCGACCCTATCGGGACAATTTGGCCCAAACTTTACAGTAATGTTGGGAATCTGCATACCAAATTTCACTCCTTTATATCCTTAAATACGCGTAGACCTTTTGGTCCACTCTGATTTTAGCCCCCAAAACTCCGACCCCAGTGGGCCAATCAAAACCAAACTAAATAGTGAAGGTGCACATGCCCATAGTAAGCTACAATCCGAATTTCAACCTTCTACCTCAAAAAATGCGGAAATTATGAAGGGGACGGACGGACGGACGGACATTGTGAAAACAATAAGTAGCTCTATTCTTCCGCTACTTAATAACTTTATCATAACAATTTTTTCGAATATTTCGCCACGTACTTCGATGCATTTTTCAATTCTTGTGAAAACGTGCTCAAGCTCTTATTTGGTCCGCAGCATCTATTATATGTGCAATAAGCTCGTTTCGTGTTTTATACTCGCGCTTTAACCAACCCCACAAGCAGAAATGCAAGAGTGTTTACTCCACCGCGACCAACCCAGCGATTAGGAAAAATTGCATTTTTCTCGCACATAATTTCAAATCGCTGTATCTCAGAAACTATTAATAAAATACTCCGTGTTTATATAAACTTTTGAATTACAAACACCCATTCTATGCCTACAAGAAATATTGACCTTTTCTCACGGGACACAGTGTATGAAGTAGATATCAAAATAATTTAAGTGTAAAAATTAGGAAAATTAATTGTAAATCTCTATTAAACAAGAAATTAAGCCTACCGAGGAAGGTATAGGAAAGTAGCGGAAGCTTTGAGTTAATCTATCTTCCCTTTTCTTTAATTTTTTACCCCCCCCCCCCATTTTTTTTTTTATCTAAAAATTGATTTTCTTGAACTTAGTTTTTAGAAAATATAAATATTTTCTTCTTTCCTTTCTCATCATTTTCGATTGAATGATATATCACACGCTATATGTTGCCATAGTTCTAAAGACCAAGTGACTGCTACCCCCACAACTCCGAACCCACTGGGACAATTTGGCCCAAACTTTACAGGAATGTAGATTTTGCCTAGAGGAATTTGCGTATCGAATTTCACTCCCTTACATACCTAAATACCACATAGATCACTTTGTCCCCTTTAACTCTCACTTCCGTAATTTCGACCCCAGTGGACCAATCAAAACCAAATTAAATAGTGAAGTTAGTTATGCCCATAGTAAGCTACATTCCGAATTTCAACCTTCTACCTCAAACAATGCAGAAATTATGAAGGGGGCAGTCGGACATTTTGATTTCTTAATAAATTTTACGAAATGGGACTTAATAGCGGGCCTCGAAAGTCTTTGTTAATCGTTTCTTGCACATGCAGCTTCTGTTACATATTTTTTTATTCTACTTGAAATTATTAAATTACCATCGTGGGAAATTCTCCTGAAAAATGATATGAATAAAAAACATAAATAACTAATTCAAGTCTCAAAACATGGTCTTTCTGAAGACCTTTTTGGCCGACCCCTCTCTAAGGGTGGTGGCCTATGTATTCTTTTCCCCAACTCAATTTTTTTTGTCTGAAATCGACTAAAAAAACCTCATGATTCGAATAGATATGTTGAAATTTTGAGGAAAACAATTTCTTCTATACGTGTATTACACGGATATATGTAAGTGTGTGATCATTTTCTTTGCAGGGAATTCATCTGAGACGGCCTATAGCTGAACTGAAATTGAGAATACCTTAAACTGTGCCTTGACGCATTTTTCATGGCAATTCATTAACCTTTTTATAGATATTAATTTTTTGATAGCAAAACCAACTCAATAAAATTGACATGCACGGGCTCTTATTGAGGCGAATAATTTTTATAAATTAATTGTTTGGCTCTGATGAGCCAGTTTTCAGTTATAAGGACTTTTTATGGCCCCCCCCCCCCCAATTTTTTTTTCTTTTCATTACAAAGTGGGAGGTCTGTGGGAATATGCCATTCCACTATTTCAATTTATTTAACGATGATTTCGCTCAATGGAGACTTTCACAATTGAAGCATGCATAGTCACATGTAATTATGAATATTACTTGTATTTGAAAGTGTTATACAATTAAGCAGGTCAAATGATAATTGTAAAATTTATTGTTGTTCAGAAAGATTTATTTATATTGAGACTATAGCATCGAATTTTATGAAAGGGTTATATGTATTTATTTTATTATTTATTATTTTTTAATTGTACAATTCGGAAAATATCCCTTTATTTTCACCATACTTAAAAAGTTTGTTACTGAAATTTAAGAGTGTGGGCGTGTGTTTGCAAAAAAATTGAAATAATGGTTTATTATGTACCAAGTTGTAAGGCGCATGTGCCTTGCCTTGTTAAGCTTCAAACTAACAAGTAAACTGAAACCCACAGTCGTTTAGCCATCGGCAACGCAGTCATTATTCCAATGGGATTTTCTCACCGCTATCGATGGATGCCCGTTCTATGGCCCTAGACTTAAAAAAAAAAACCTCCTGCAGGTTTTACTATACTTCGGACGAGTGATTGATCGGGACTGCCCAGAAGGCGTTAAATGAACCATAAGATCGAAATGCCGCCTATATGATTCACAAACGTTCTCGGAATTTTCATATTTTTTCTGTCATGTTAGAACAACGGTGGCCTGAGCCGTCGTGATAAATTTATGAATAGTGGACCCTCGACGTAAAGTTCTTTTGTAGTGACTTTTAGTGAGTTCCTTTTTTACTGTATTGGGAATAGTTATCCTCGTCACCGAATTAATCTCTCAGTTTAGAAAATAACAAAAATATTAATTATTTGGAGTTTATTAAATGATATTTTGTGACTTCCTTTAGTATGACGAAAAGTTTAAAAGTTCAAAATTTACAAGATGAGTAATATAGTTTAAGAATAAAAGATTCAGGATTTTAAACCCACCTTTGGTGAACTTGTTAAATTGGAATTTTTTTTAGAGGTCTATGTAATATGATGTTCCTTGAAGCGCGATAATATTGCGAAATTCTTGAATTTTCTTTCTTCCACAGTAACGAAGATAATCTTTATTTGAGAAAGTTTGTATTTAAAGCCGTCGCTTTTAGATTGCTTAAAATTCCTATTGGGTGTAGTCTTGTCTTTTGGTGTACCATAAGTAATGACTAGCTTATCGTTGTGGACAATTAAGTAAGAAGGGATGCGTTAACGCAAATGAAAGTTCAATCGGTTACATCGTGGTTTCTTTAGTCAAATAATAGTAAAGGAGACGTAGAAGTATTCACCATTCCGTTTCTTTCCTTTTTTGTTCTGTTCCAGGTTCTGTGATTATTTAATCACGCTGTTCCAATTTACAGAAACTGGGACATTGCATATAAATTTAAAACTTTTATCCCCAATTTTATTTTGATGTCTACTTTTTATAAACTTTTACAGAAAAATTTACGTAATTGTAAATTCTATATTTCCGTCTGTCCGCATTTTAAAAAAAAATGCCGGACATATGACCCATGAAATATTTGTGTTTTTCATCGTTGATTACGGATATCGCATCCAAATTTTTGTGCGACCAATAGTTCCCGAGATATCGGGCAAAACCGAATTTCCGAAATTTGCTATTTCTCGAAAATGATGAGTCATAGCAAAATGAAACCAAAAGACTTTAATAGTGCGCAAAAAAATCAGTAAATATTTGTATTGACCATTGGTCAATGTTTCGAGAGGAACTATCGAAAAATCATAACTATTGATAATCGATATTCAATATCTCAATATAAAATAGTCGATATCGATGTGTCCTATATTTGTGCGTAGAAGAGACTCAAAAATAAGCATGAATTTGAAAAAAAATTTAAAAATTTTCAAATTTTAGGAGATAGAGGCACTGAAAATGTGGAACTTGTAAAGTTTTGAACCCAATTTTATCAATGAAGACAGAGAGATAGAGGGTGGGTCTTAGAGATATCCCTATTCTGCTTTTTGATGGTCTGTAAGAATCCGAAGTCAGAATTCCAAGTAGTCTGTGCGTGTGTACTAAAAATATTTGGATTTTTGAAATTCAGACTTCGGATTCTTAAAGACCATCAAAAAGTAGAATAGGAATGTCTTTTAAGACCTACTCTCTATCTTTTTGTCTACATCGATAAAATTGGGTTCAAAACTTTTAAAAGTTCCACATTTTCAGTGCCTCTAGCTCCTAAACGGTTGGGTCAATTGAAAAGACATCAAGAATAAAACATTTCTCAAATGTTGTGTACAATCTGAAAATAACTTTAAAATAGGGGTTCCTATTTAAGATTTCAATACAAAAAAATCATTGGTTTTATGAGTACGACTGTATTAAACCGTTTTGGTTTCATTTTGCTCTGACGTGTCATTTTCGAGATATAGCATATTTCGGAAATTCTATTTTTGGCCGATATCTCGGGAATTATTTGTCCCACAGAAATTTGGATGCGATATTCGTAATCAGCGATGAAAGACGCCTTCATGTCATGCATCATATATCCCACATTAAAAAAAAAGTGCGGACGGACGGAAGTATAGAATTATTGAAAAAATTTGTAGCTCTTTGTGTACGGTAACAATGAATAAATCAATAATGCGCTAGCTCAACAAAAATTCGCTAATTATTAAGAGGCGGAAGAATGGAGCACGTCTATCTGTGTGTCTGTCTCTATCTGCCTGTCCGTTCGTCTATCCCCTTCATATTTTCTACATTTTTTGACGTGAAAGTTGAAATTCGGAATGTAGCTTACCATAGGCATGTCATACTTCATTATTTAGTTTTGTCTAGAATGGTGACTGGGGTAGGAGTTACGGGGATGGGAGTTTAGAGGGGAGAAAAGATCTACGTGGTATTAATGTATGTAAACGAGTGAAATTCGCTATGCTGATTCCTTAGACAAGATCTACCTTACTATGAAGTTTGGGACAAATTGTTTCAGTGGGATCGGAGTTGTGTGAATGGCAGTCACTTGGTCTTTAGAACTATGTCAACGTATGTCATGTGATATGTCATTCGATCAGCAATGATGAGAAACGAAAGATGAGAGCTCTTTTACATTTTCTAAATACTACATTCGATAAAGGGTTATAAATAAATGACCTCAGGGCTTCCGCCACTTTCCTATACCCTCCTCGGGAGGATTAATTTCTTGTTTATGTTGAATTTGCGAAAGTACCGAAAACAATATTGAAAGCATAGTTAATGACAATCTGTTTGCTAAATTAAATAAAGTAGTCATAATTTTTCCAAGAATTATAATATATAAATTTCAATTATTCCCAATATTTTTATACTTATTGAGAAATGGATGGATAAATTCAAAGAAACAAGAAATTTACTTTGTTAACGGGTTGGATTAGTTAATATAATAATTTTTAATACTATTGTTATTACTTTTCTAGCTTAATTACTCTACATTGTTTGTTTATTTAATTTTACGAAAATACAGAACGTACTTTAAAGAAAATAATAATTTATTGATTTTTTTTTACTGCATTCCTTATGAAAAAATTTAAAGTGTTACTTCCGTGAGAGGAATTCTGTGCTGAAGGTGCAAGCCATTACGATTTCTAGGAGTGTAACAGACAGAAAAGCCTTTCGTTTCATTCCTGTCACTGCGGAAATCCATCAGTGGCAATATAGTTAACGGCTCCTTTTCTATTCCTTCTCGCTCTTTTCCTATTCTCGGTTTCCCCCCTACTTTATTCCTCTTTAGGTCCCCCGAGAGCTGATGATGCGCATGCTCCTTTGCCCACCGCTGGAATTGTAGCGGTTCGAGAGCATTCGGGCTTTGAAATGGATTTTGATTACTGGATTCTTCGGTTCTGGTTCGGCTTTTCCAAATCTCCACCGACGCTCTTTATCAACTCTCACCAGATTCGGTTCTGCTCCCTTTCACCCCGCACACCTCCCTTCTGCTGTAGTACACTGTATTTTTATAAAAGTTCTTCGTGTGTAACAGATGCTTCAACTCCTCCTAGGTATTAATTTCATTTGTCTTTCTCACCTTACTTGAAAGGAAAATTTAATGGTTTGCTTTAATTTCTCTTAAAGAGTTCCTCCCCACTGCTTTCTAGATAAGGCTTAGAATGGAAGAATAAAGAGAGGAAATTTTATTTAAATTTGTGAATTACATGAATTCAATTTTTTGTATTGAATATCGTGTCAAACATATTTCATGTTCAAACACTTAAAGATAAAAATATGAAATACGTACTTTCAATATTTTACTTTATTTTAAAGATGAAGTCCTCAAAGTGTTTAGGATTCTTGAGAACTCTATCGTTATAATATATAAAATACAAACTGTAATATTATGCATTATATATTTTCATGAACCTATAAAGGTTCGTCAGCTTTAAGTTTGTGCAGCTGATTCCCCGAAATGCCACTGAAGTTACGTTGGCCAGTTCCTCAGTCAACAAGAAATTAATCCCCCGGAGGAAGGTAAGGAAAGTAGCGCCAGCCATGAGATCATCTATTTTTACCCCTTTATCGGCACTTGTTAACCCCCCCCCCCACCAATTTTTTTTAATCGAAAAATTGATTGAAATTTATTCGAACGTAGATTTCTCTATCTTTTTTCGTTTCTCATCATTTCCGATTGAATGATATATCACATGCCATATGTTGCCGTAGTTCTGAAGACCAAGTGACTGCCACCCCCACAACTCCATCCGCGTATGAGGTAAAGCTGCATCCGTGACTCCGACTCCACTGAAACAATTTGGCCCAAGTTTCATAGTGTGGTATTTCTTGTCTAGAGTAATCTGTATACCGAATTTCACTCTTTGTATACATAAATAGGTTAGGTTACATATATTTGTTACAGCCATATGTTATCCACCTTGAGAAAATGGTTCCAAAACTGATTGATATAACCTTCTGCATTCTGGCGGCTATGGATAAACACAAGGTTGCTCTTAGCTAGGAATTCAATAGCATCCCAAATCATCACAGATTCATCACCCGTTTGTCTCTTAGACAACACCTTTTTACTCTTACGTAGGTCATGAAATTAAGATATGATCTCTGGGTATGCAAGTTAAATTTCCTTTCATCACTAAACATATTTTCCCATTTGCTGGTCCAGGACATGTGCTCCTTTGTGTCGTTGTGTAAGAGCTGGTTTGTGTTTAATTTTTTTTATGCTAAGATTTGGAGCTACTTGTAGAACTCGCTGAAGATTCCTTACCTTTGCTATAACAGCAGCAGTTAGTGCATTTTGCTTAACAGTCAATTGAGAGTTCGATGCAGCTCGAAGAATCGCATGTTGACCACTTTGAAAATGCAGGAGGTTGTCCAAGAAACTTTTTCGGAGCTTTCAAAAACTTATTGAAGACATTATGACTTCTTTCTAATCTCACGATTTGATTTTCTCAGTTGTTTTAATGCAGTTATTCGTTTACACACGAACTCACTCAATTTTTGGCCCCTAGCCATATTTTTTGTTAAATGAAAAATGGAAATAACAGTTAACAACATATTTAAGTAGTATGAGAGTCGTCCAGAAAGTAAAGAACGATTGGATGTATCTCCACAAAAAGCAAAAGATATCAAAACAAAACTTTATTTACAACACTACTAAATCTAAGCTGCTTTTCTACATAATCGCCATTGGTAATGAGGCACGTCTTATAACGAGAGAAAAGTTTTTCAATGACGATATTATACTCATCTGCCGCCATTGACTGAGGCCATGAAGTTACTGCTTCTTTAAGCGCTTCATCACGTTGGAAATGTGTTCCCCCGAGAAACCCCTTCATTTTTAGGAAAAGGTGAAAACCACTAGGCGCCAAGTCGAGATTGTAAGGGGGATGGTCAAAAACGTCCCACTTGAAACGTTGCTGTATCTGCATGAGGCTGTGCGTTGTCATGAATCAACAAAATCCCTGCATACAACATTCCACGTCCTTTGTTTTGGATAGCGCTTTTTGAAGTTGCTTTTCTGTTTATTGAAGGATTCAGTCATTGGCGGCAGATGATAATAACATCGGCACTGAAAAACTTGTCTTGTTATGAGAAGTGCCTCAATAACAATGGCGATTATCTAGCAAAGTAGTATTAGGTTAGTATTGTTGTAAATGAAGTTTTGTTTTGATATATTTTATTTTTTGTTGACATTCACTCAATCGTTCTTTACTTTATGGACGATCATTGTTGTAGTGGCTGAAGAATCATATCGCTGAATTGCAGATTTTGCAATTCTTTAAAATGGACTATTATTTTGTTCACGTATTTATGAAAAACTTAAACTAATTCCATTTATATAATAAATCTGGAATTTATTTGCAGAAAATTATTGTTAATTTTCAATAAACATAAGGATGTGTTAATTTACATATTCGCGGACTGTATATAAAAGCTGCATACGTTGCCGAAGAAATCATTTCACCGCATTTTTTTACAATATTTACTCTATATTCCTCCTATCCCTCTTCTTTTTCGTTTATTTTCATGTCTCTCTACGTTTTCTATTTTCCGTTGTCTTCTTTCTCTGCGTTCTCCTCAGTATTCTCCACTCGACGTGTGCCTTTTTACCCTTTTGCCGAGTGCCTCCTCCAGTTTCTACTTTGCCGATTCCTTCTAACCTCAAGCTTCGTTTCACTTTCCTCCAGAGGATCCCTGAAACCGTCTCCGGCTCGTGATTAGGAGCTGGGCAACCGATCAATTGATTCCGGCTATCGAATCACTTGGTTTCTCGGATGAATGCCGGGAAAAGAGAGAGAGAGTGAGAGAGAGAAGCAACTCCTTTTCTCTTATAGGTCTTCATCTTCGATTCGAGAGTTTGGTTGGCAATCCCGAAGTCAGCCCTTTTTTCTTCTTCTTCTTTATTTCGTCTCCTCCTCCTCTTTTCTTTTTTCTATCCCACTCTTTCTCTCTCTCGATTTCTTCCATTTATTTCCTGACCGGAGAACTGAAATAGACTTTTGGTTGGAAGATGATTTCCGTTCGAGGTCTGGTGTTTGAACAGTCGATAAACGTGCTTTGAGTCGTTTCTCGGGCTGCGCTGCTCTGATTGAGGAGATAAAAGGAAATGAAGTTAGGGGTATAGATTTAATCAGAATGTTTCGTCTAAATAAAATTTGACAATGAGACCGACGCAAAACCTTTCTAAAATTTATGTTCAATGTCTTGGCGTTCACTTCGTTAATAGGTCGTCTTGAGTTAAATAATATGCTCATTAAAGTTGAAAAATTGCTCATAAAATATGTTCGGATTCTTAACCTTCACCCTTTCGCGATCATTACTTTTAGAATATTTTTATTTGAGTAAAAAAATTCAAAAAAAAATTCGGCAACTCAGCTGCTGAAAAAGTTTTTGAGAAATCTGAAGACCTGCTATGAAGAAGAGCATATGAAGACATGTATGGTTACTTAAAATCGTATTTTCATGTCTTAAATCAGATTTTGTTTATACAAAAACGAGATAGGATAGCGAAGGATATATGTTTACGCAAGAAAGAACAGAATATTTTGAGGAAAAA
Organism: Rhysida immarginata; assembly: GCA_023313115.1. Taxonomy (NCBI): domain Eukaryota; kingdom Metazoa; phylum Arthropoda; class Chilopoda; order Scolopendromorpha; family Scolopendridae; genus Rhysida; species Rhysida immarginata. Next base: position 2,224,310 of record JAHWFO010034949.1, on the reverse strand, counting down.
TATTTTTAAGGGCCTTTGAAAAAAAATATATAAAACGCGTGATTCAATCTTATGTGAAAATTCGACTTTTCCTGAATAAATATTTGTTTCAACCTTTCGCTATAAATTTCTTGGAAGTTAATTTATGTTTTCGTTTTAGAAAACTCGCTTTACATCCCTGTTTTCAATTTTTGAAATGGATATGCCACTGACGTCGGAGTAAGCAAGTATTTCCAGACTCTATAAAAAAATTCCCGAGAGAGAGAAAGCCGTTTCATTTGGTTGGTTATTAAAAAAATGAAAAGTGCTGTCGCTATTCTCTACTAGAATTTATATAAAAATATTAAAATCGTCTATTTGATTGAACGTTGAACGTTCCGCAGGCTTGTGGTAACAAGATTATTGTACTAGACTATTAAAAGGGCTTTAAAATATAATTGTATAATGCTAATTCTGTTTTCAACGATAAATTTAGCCTTTATTGGGTCAACCAGTCATTGAACGATTTTTTTTAATATTAAATTTTAATGACAACCAGTCATTTATGGCTATGTTTTCTAAACACCGAAATCAATAAGCGATTAAATTTTATAAACACGCTATATAATTAGCATTTTATTTGCTTTATTTTTAATCTAAATCATCACTCGGAATGGAAAAGCAGTTCGGCGAATCTATTACTATTCAGCAGAGAATTAAATTGAGAGGCATAGTTTAATTTGACAGAATAGGAATTAATGTAACGATATTTTAACGACAAAGTGATAGAGAGCAATAGAAAACTCACGATTAGGCAAAGGTGAAATTAATTAAAGTAGAAACCCGGAATAATAATTTGTACCTGGGATTATTACGGATAACCGAACATTATTTCTTTAAATCTGATGTTCTGAGAAATCTTAGTTTACCTAAGCAAAGTATGCACGATCATCGCCTTTTAGGAAAAATTAGAAATAATTTACACTTTCGGACTTTACCTTAATCTTTACCCACAGTTTAATGCAACAATTGATATTATTTGATTGCGACTAAGGTTAATTCTGGACGAAAAAAAATAGGTATTCTATCTGAAATTTTTCAGGTAGCAAAAAATAACAAAATGCTGTTCTATGTAATAACAGTTTTGGTCCTTTTGCTGATTTTACAGTCTCATCTTTCTAATATCTTATAAATTATAAGTTGATTTAACGTGAAATTATAACAGAATTCCTTTCATCAAAACTTCCGTGTGGTTCATTTGTTTCGTAATAAAGAAAGTAAAAGTAGGTAAAACGTGATGTATTAACTTCTTAAAGTTAGAGATGAAAATTTTAAGTGTAATTTGTTAGAAAAATAAGTGAAATAAATACACACTGGATAAATATGGTATTGGTAATTTTAAATTTATTGTCTTATTCTCAGAACTTTTGATCATTATCATATTCACATTTGTACTCAATATTCATCGGTTATTTTCACGTACAGATCACATAAAAAGTTAAAAGGGTGCCTTACAAACTATCATAATTAAAAGTATGGAGAGGGATCATAATTTTAAAAGTATTATAAATTATTTCGCTTTTATCTTAAAAATTTGCGAGTTTTGTTTCTGTCGTGAGGAAAAAGAATGCTTTGGTTAAAAAAAAAGCAGAAATCGGGGGCTTGAAAAAGGATCGTTTTAAGAAAAATTGATAAAACCTAATGACTGTGTTACGTTTGGCTTATTGTGCCCGGAAGCCGAAGCCTCCTAACCTAAAGTAATAAAAAATAAATTTACGATCTTTTTTAAGGCCAAGACCCATAAAACGTATTTAAAAACACTGTAATAAATGAACGGAGTTTCTTATGGGCTATTTCATTGATTTGAATAATGCTGCATCGGGCTCAAAACAGCTCGGCATTTTATTACATTCTGGAAATAATGGTTTCCGAGTAAACACCGGTAGCATTACCCATTTTAAGAATTACAATCTACAAGTAATATACAGTATTTTCAATATGTACAGATCCGCTGCTATGTTGGACATTTCGAACCATACAGTCCGAAGTATAAATTTTCATAAGGTTTTCAGGTTAAGAATGTAATTGCTGATTCAGCGGGCTCTACCAACACCTCCTAGAAAGAAAGCCTCACAACTGAAAAGTGATACATTGTTACATCATCATAAGTCGACCAAATTTAGGGCTTACTATTGGTAGAAATACGATCAACAGTGGTCGAATTATGATGATGTTACAATATGTGACGTTTCAGTTGTGAGGCTTTCTTTCTAGGAGGTGTTGGCTCTACTCTTTTTAAGTTATCAGATGTTCAGATTTTACCATTTGTTGATCATTGTTGATATTGTACAGATGCAGCTCTTCCTTTATTGTTGACAAGATTTTATCCGCGATATTTACTGGCAGTTTCAAATTCAATTCATATTTTTGCAAAGCTCGCATATTCAAACTGTTTCGTGTGTCGAAAGTTTGCTCAGACGACAATGATCAGGTGACTTTTCAATTCCGGCGTGTGCTTCAAGCCAGCGCCAACAATGCTTAAACGTGCAACAACAATGCAAAAACTATTTCCGTGGCGAACTCATATGTTCTCCTTTATTTATAGTTTGTTATTGTACAGTTTTAGATCGTATGTGTCAACACTTTTATGTAATCTCTAGATTCTGTTACTGCTGTAATATTTCTGTTGTGTTTAAATGCGATACCTACCTGCCAATAAATTTCGGTTTTCGGCATTTATTCTTCGCTGACGCCTGAATAAATGCCATGGAGACCAAACAATTAATTTCTTTGGTTACAAAGCTCCAGTTGGAATGTGGTCCGCCAACAATCGCTGAATGTGACGTAGCTTACTCCAGGCCATCAATGAAGGAAAAAGCTCTTAGCAAGAAACATCCGAGATTGGTTTTTCCTTCCTTTACAGTCAATTCCGCAACACAGGTCCTTCTATTTTTTAAACTCATAGCTCGCTAACCTCAATGTTCAGTATTTCTGCATGCAATCTGAAAAAACAGACCAAAACATGAGCTGCACTATTGCAATTTTCTTCTCGTGTAATCATTATGAATTCACCTCGACCACTATAACTCTGGCGTTTTGATTGTTTTATTAAATCCAAGTATATACCTTGAAGGTGTTGCTATAAAACCTAAGCTATACCAAATCTATTGATGTATTTCAAAAGTAAATGGACCACCTTCGCAAGTTCTGAAAGATTTATATTTTTAATGAAATATTGTTTTGAATCGTGGTAATGGTAGTGTTGGAATATGGTGAAATTAGTTATTCATTATTAGAGTTGTTTGCATTAGCTATACCGCGTGTCTTCCCTTTTCTTTTGAAATCCATTTTCTGTCGTGTTCAGATGCTGGCATTGTTCCCGGAAAGTTTCAGGTTTCGAATCGAATGGTTTATAGGTTTCCTTTTTATGTTCATTTGCATGGTCGTCTTTCGGATTGGATCACTTTGTTACTGTGTCGCGCAACTTGTTCACTTATAGTCATTATACGATAATCGTATAATAAGCGCCTTCATATATACATTACTCCATAAAGAAGGAATGTAAAGGAATCGCAGAGTTCTTCACGTATGCATTACAAATACAATGACAGAGAGAACCACATTTTTCATCGAACATTTCCGTGATTTACAGGAGAGCTCCCGTCTAATTTATTGTTTACATTTTTCACGAAATAGCTTTGCATTTGCAACATTTTTTTCCCCCTTTCCGGATGGAAAAAGAAAACCGAACAATTTTTCTGCTGATTGTCTGGAAAAAATGAATCAAAGTCGAAAGGGAAGGGGAAAAAAAGGAGATTTACTTCCGTCAGGAGCATTTTGTTTCTCTCTTAAATCTTTCACAAAACGATCACTTAGTAGGAAAAAAAATCGAAAGAAAGGGAAAAAACCTTTTGGTGGTGGTTGTTTGATTTTTTTTTTGTTTCTGATAAACTAATGGAGTGTATTTTAAAGTTGGCTTTTGGACGTGGAAACAAGATTCATGTGCCGATTTTTGCGCACGAAAGGACCTTACGGCCTCGGTATATATGGTTCTTCGTCGAAATTTATTCCTTTTTGTTGTCATGGTATGACTTCCGATACCAGGAAAATATGGAAATTGTAATGAAAAATCAATTGATTAATGTAACTTACGTCTAAATTGAAACATAAATTCTTTAAGAATAAATTATTTCAGTGTGGGAAAGCAATGTTCATGTATGAATAAAGAAAATAATTATGGAAAATAGTAAATTAAAAGGAATATGTAGTTGAAATATGAAATATCAATGATGAGAAATTTTTCACTTGATATACAAAGGAATACCGACGGATATCTTGGTCAGTTTGTTTACCGTTCTAATCATTGTAGTTGTGAATATTGGATAATTTCAAGTATCTGGCTGGAAGATTAACTTCATTTTAGATATTTAAACAACAGTATGAAAAATTTGCCTTTCTAAACGGAAAATCAAGTCCAAGAGGCATGGGGAACATTCAAAATGCGTGATTTGCTTCAGGACTTTGCTCCTTCTTATACGGCCCGAAAAACGATTCAGTGCATCCAAAATCTCTCATATGACTCCTAGTGACGAAAACAAGAAGAGCTGCTGAGTTTTCTTAGAATGACGAGGCCGTTAAATAGGTGCAATAGTAGCTGCGGACGAGGCCGAAAAGTTTCTTCAAAAGTTTGTTAACAAGTGAACTAAATGCATGGAAATGAGGACAGAAAAATACCCGAAATTTTAATCTTCTTTTTACAATAAAAGGTGTTTTTTTTTTTCCAAATAACCCTTCGTATTTTGACTCTCTTCGTAAACGGTATGTTATTAGTTATCATCTCATTAACATGCTTTCTTATCAAAGAAACGATTTCGATTATGAAAGACTGCACATTATAATCATTAAATAATCATTTTTATGGCCGTATGAAATCTATTATAAAAAACGGTATGTGTTCAACCCAACGTATGGTATGTATAATACTCTATATGATCAAAGATTACTGGACGCCTTTACATTTGCACAGCAACCATCATTTCCACAAAATCTTGGTAAATCGAATCATGAATCATTTTCTTTTACCGAAAAAAGATGAGTTCAGTCACAGGTGTTGGGCGATATGGCCAACTCGAAGTCGTCACTCCAATTCACAGGTGTTCACTGGGATTTCTTTCTGCGCTATGCGCAGATCAATCAACAAAATTGTCTTCTCAACCATTCCTGTACACACATATCTTTGTGACAATGGAGCATGTCATATCGGTACAAGAACGGTACAATTCCAAAGTGTTGTTACAATGTTCGCAGTGCAGAATTGCCGAAAATGTCAAGGTAAGTTTCAGATTCTTTGGAACAAGTTGGCACAATCCAATCCATGAAAATGTACCCCATACCAGGATACCGCCTCCTCCAAATTTCAATGGGCACTATCCAATCCGGTATGAAGCGTTCTCGGGGCTTCCACCAGGCCCAAACTCTACCATCTGATTTCCAATTGGATACCGATATTCGTCGACATGTTTCCAGTTTCGGTGAGCTACACACCATTTGATTCGCATTGATTCTTTAAAGTGGGGCTTATGAACCTATGGTTCTCAATTCCTGGCGAATGGTGACCGACGGTACTTGAAGTGTATTTGGAACTTCCTGCCAAATGTTTCAGATGAAGACTTCCGATTGCATCGTGTTACACGTGCTAGCACTCGATGACCTCTGCCATTTCCTTTGATTTCCCACTTGCGGTTTTACTGACGTTGCTTCTTGTGATTTTCATTACAGTTGAACAGGTATCTGCAAAATAACATAAATTTTGGGTACAGACTTGTTGCACAGGTGACATCCTATGACGATACCCGTCGGAACTCCCTCATATGCATAGATAAGAATCACAAATGAGTCTAGTAAGGGAGATATTTGTTGAAAAATAGTGAGTTCTATTTTACCTTAGACTTCGTAGATATGTAGATTAGGACACGTAAGATTAGTGTAGAGGGGTGTCCGGAAAGTATTAACATATAGTAGGGTATCGTAAATATTTCAAAGCTTCATAACTAGCAGAACTTCTTTTTTTTTTAAAGAAGAATACCAAAAATGAACGATATGCAATACTGCCTAGGAGATTAATCGTTGTAACTTCGTGCGGGCGGGTGTCGGAAGATCTTGTATATATGCATGAGGAAAAAATTTAAAAAGTAAAAACATCATTGAAATTTGATATAAAAACGATTACGTTTATCCATTTCGCGTTTTAAGGGATTATTGGAATAATTATAAACAGACGTACTTTTTTGAAAAGTTTCGTGGACTAATTAAAATTCGTAACACAATTAACCCTGAGGCATATATTGGTATGGAGTTCGCCATGTATGATGTGGTTTCTGTTGCATTCGATTTTAGATGACGCTTAATTATATTCGTAATTTATGCTGAAGCTAATAAAATGAACGAGAGCATTAACTTGAAGTCTACATAAAGTGGGACTTGTGGGCGAGGTTAATTTAGTAATCGCTAAAACCTTTTATTAACGCTATCTTTCATTTCGCTCAAAAGCAGAAAGCCCTAGAGCTAGCGACAAGTTAGAGAGGCATATTCTCTTTCCCATCCACTGAAAAAAAAATTTCTCTTTCTTTCTTGCACATCTCCTTGAAGACTTCATCAGGCATGCGCAGCTCGTCTGCCGCCTCCCTTTAACTCAACCTAACAGAGAAAAGTGTGATTCCAATCATAAAAGCCAAACTTTTACCTCCTCCTCTACTCGAGAAGAGAAGCCACCGCTTGATAAATAAATGCCAACACCATCTGCGTGGGGGGTTTCGGAACCATCCATCAGTCACGTGATCCATTTCCCGCCCGAAGATGATGATGAGAACAGCGTTTGGTTGGGGTGTTTCCTCCCACCCCTCGATTTTTTTTTCCCTCCTCCTTCATCTCCACCCTAACCTTTCTATCTTCAAAGGTTTTCGCCTTCCTGTTTCTGTCGTAAATTTGAAATCTACAGTCGGCATTTTGTTGGTGAGATAGAGAGAGAGAGAGAGAGAGAGAGAGAGAAAGAGAAAGAGATCAAGAAATTCGCCAGATTGAAACGGAATAACAACTGGACCGTAAACCTATGGAATGAGAAGGAAGACAAAAGAAGATAAGAGAGAAAGAGTTTAGGTTTTTGGATTCTGCGAAAATATTCCGAGTTTGGAAAAGTTAGTTTTTAACATCTCTGTTTGAAAGAAATTCGTATGCTCGTCTCGAAATGGGTAGTTGCTCTCTTTTTCTGAGGGCGAATGTATTATATTAATGAGAAAGCATAAAGTTAGTTGCTGTAGGCACAAAATAGAATAATTAACTATTATGCAAAATGCTGAAAATTGTAGGGAATTATATTTATTGTAATAATCACTACTTTTATAATACGTAAAGTAACAGACGCGTGTCTAATTACACAGATCAATGATGAAAAAAATTTTTTTTCTTAATTTCTTCACGTGATGCATTCCGATTCGCTGACACAAACACATGATAATCAAAAAAGCCGCTCCAACGGCCATTTTTTCATAGCTTTTATTTCATCATATATGTCAGTATATAGTACTAAGATATTTCATTCTAATGTATGGAAAAATGGAACTCTTCCCTGAATTGATAATAGGCGCCCCTAGCATCGTCATACTAATTATCCACATTTCCTTTGTGAATTGGACAGTAGAGCACGAAAGAAATATCGGGAACAAAAAAGTGACCACCAAGTAATAATATGCAACCAGGGATCAAGAATATTTCGTATGAAACTCTTGTGAATAGAAGAAAAATTCTTCTACCAGCTCTGCACTTCATGAAACAGTTTCTCAAAGCAATGCAAAATTCTGGAAACTGTTTCATTTACCTCTGCAAAAAGTTCCCACACATGTCAGAAGCCAAGGTTAAAGAAGGAACTTTCGTCAGCCCAAACTTAAGAAGACTGATAATAAGTGAAGTGTCTTAAGCAAGAATTGGGACAATTTATCATTGTAAAGCCAATTCTTTTCAAAATTACATCTCAGAAGTAATAAATAATGCAATTGAAAAATAAATAAAATCTTGTAAACATTCCAAAGAGGAGCTTTAGCTGTGAAGCAGAAACACATTTATGCATTTATTAACAAGAAATTAATCCTCCCCCTCGCACGTAGCAGACCCTACGATCATCTATTTTTACCACTTTATCTGCACTTTTTAACCCCCCCCCCCCAAGTTTTTTAATAAAAAAATTGATTTGCTCGAAAGTTTGCTTGAATGTGGAAAATGTAAAAGAGCTCTATCTTCTTTCGTTTCTCATACAATATGTTGCCATAGTTCTAAAGACCAGTGACTGCCCCCCCATGCAACTGCGACTCCACTGGAACAATTGGGCCTAAACTTCATAATAATGTATATCTTGCCAAGAGGAATCTGGATATTGAATTTCACTCCTTTACGTACCTAATTAGCACATAGCTCTTTTGTCCTCTCTTATTCCCACTCCCGTAATTCCGACCCCAGTGCACCAATCAATTCCAAACTAAATAGTGAAGGTGGACATGCTCATACATTCCGATTAGGGACGTGAACTCGACTTGAAAGGGTCCACGAAAAATTCTGAAAAGTTGTTACGGCCGAGCTAAGATCTTGATGGTCATGTTTCTGAAAACGGAATTTAAAAAAGTTAATCCGTTTTCAAGTTATCGTGCAAACGGCGGTTGGCCGGAAAAACGTATAGACCAAGAGTACATTTTTATAAGTAGCTTTTTGCTAAAGCTTATATAATAAGTAGCGCCATTCTTCCGCTACTTATTAATGAAACGAACACCTCCTAGAAAGAAAGCCAAACAACTGAAACGTCATACTTCATTACATCATTATATCATCATATTTCGACCATTGTTAATCGTATTTCTACCAATAATAATCCCTAAATTAAGTCGGCTTATGATGACGGTAAATGTATGACGTTTCAGCTGATTGGCTTTCTTTCTAAGGGTGCATATACTTTTTAAATAGCAGCTAGCGCCACCAGCACCGGGAAGTGACGAAAGTAGCATACTACTCTAACGGAAGAAAAGTATACGATTTCTAGCGTTCTAGGGTTCTAGTTGAAAAGTATCTGCACCACTAGTACAATACAACTTCATACATGGGGGCTACCATCTTTGAAATCGCCCGTGCCACAGCCTACAACAACAGAAGAATACTGGTGTTTCTTTTATTGTTGTAGGCTATCCCATGCTAGCTAGAAGAAATACTGGCGTTTCTGGCACGCTAGTAGTAGAAAATTAAACGCAACCAAGGTGCGCTAATGGCTGAAAAGTATACGGCTCAAGCGCGCTTTTAGCGCCACTAGCTGAAAAGTATATGCACCCTAAGAGGTGTTGATCAAACTCTACATTTAGACAACAACCGAAGAAGGTTTATACGATGACAACAATTAAACTATTATCCAAGAATACTAATTACAAATTTAATTATAAATACGTCCAATTTTGGTTTTAATTTTTGTTGGACAGACTACAATGAAGAAGGAATTCTCAACAGAGATTGCACAACTTTTGCATCGGACACTACAATACTGTCCAACAAATAAATAATAGTTATTCATTAAAAAATAAATAAATATTAATAAATAAAATCAAAATAAAAAGCTGACATTTCGGATAGAGGCTATCCTTTATCAAAGCAAAAAGGATAATTCTCTAATATTCTCTTTGCTTTTAGATAATTATCCTTTTTGCTTTGATAAATGATAGCCTCTATCCGGAACGTCAGCTTTTTATTTTGATTGTATTTATTAATTATTATTTATTAATTATTATTTATTTATTTATTATTTTAATTAATTATTATTATTTATTGTATTCCAGGGTTTTTGTGTCTCGTCCTTCTCTCATATATATCCGAATACTGTCCAACGAAAGATGAACTGCTTTTGTCCACTTAAATTTCAGATTTCAATTATTAGACTTTGTTGCAAAAATGAAATGTTTAACAATAGAAATTGGAAATTTTATAGGACACTAGGCATTCATCTTTCTTTGCATAGATTGTAGTATTGTGACTGTAATAATAAGTAGTGTCGAGCAACGTATTTCTTTCTGTTTACAGAACCGAAAGATTAAATGTATTACTTGAAACGCTAAGTCTCTCTTGAATTTTGACTGCAATTAAAGCTTCATGCCTTCAACATTAGCAAGAAATCTCGGAGGCTTTCAACTTTAAAAAGCATTTTAATGTTGAGTGCAATTTTTTTATGTTAATCTTCCGCTTTCTTGGTAAGATTTTCCTTGAAAGTATATCATGAAATTCAAACGCATTAAGTCGCACTCTTTACTGCTACAGCGGTTCTTACATCTAATTAACTTTTAACAATTCCTTTGAAGCGATTAGCGCGCAAGAACACATTACACTCGAACATATTACAAGGATATTTTTTTCTTCTCTGTCTTTCATGAATATTTTTAAAACGCGCTTTGCTTTTTCCTTAGTTCTCTTTCCTTTTTTTTTTTATTTACCCTGCCATGCTAATAAATGTTTCAATTTATGTTTCTCCGTATTTTTTTCCTTTCAATTTTTTAAAAGTTGCATGAATGGGTGCGCATTCCTGAAACAGAAGCCAAAGACGATAAATTGAAAACGCTTCGAAGGCTATTCATCTTTGCTTATGAAAAGTTTTACAAATAATGATAAATCGTAGAAAAATTTTGAATTTAAATCAAGGACTTTAGATTTAAGAAATAAATAAATAAATAATGATATAAATATGAACGAAAACCTATTTTACCCTCCCCCCTCCCTTTCTCGTCTCCATTCTTATTTATTTATTTCATACTATCTCCATTCCTTGGACTTTGGCATATACATATTGTTCCTGTGTTTTCCTACGGAAAAAATGCCGTTGACCTTGTTTCAAGCCATAGGCAAGTTGAACGAGTAGGCGAACGTTTCATTTGCGTAGATGCAGGAAATTGGACGATAAATCAGTCGCCAGTTGAAAGTTTCCAAAAGACGAAATTCGAAAAAAGAGAGAGAAAGAAGCAGAGAGAGAGAGGGAAAGCTGGTATGCAACGACGATGTTAAACTGTTTGCTACAAAGGGAAAACAAAAATCAATAACATTCAAATTTATTTTTTTTTCTTTTGCTTCTTACTCTTTAGTAGATTTTGAGTTTAAAGTTGACGGTTGCATTCCCACACATGTCACGAATTTCTCAAAATTTATGTTATTTAAGAGCATAATTTTGCGTTTAAAAATGATTTTCATGTGATGCAGCATGAACACTATAATTTTCATTTCAAATTTATACGTTTCTCCTAAATTTGAATAGAGTCATAGTTATGATGTTTACAATAATCTATAAAACCTTTCTGATATAGAAGACTGTCGACTTTAGAAAAAAGCCTTGCGCCGTGTCGAGTCATCCAGGGTTCCACCAGTGGCCAATTTTCTGAATTGTGCCTTTACACAATTCTTTCCGTAAAGAAATCTTTTACGTGACATTGATCTATTGTTCCAAACTGTTATAAAATATTTTACAAGAAGATAGCTTAATCAAATATAAATGAAAAAAAATTATTTCTAACAGGTACATGGTACTAATATTCGGACACTCTTCATAGATAGAATCTGAAACTCACAGTATGCGAAAAGGTGCAACCCACAAAAACTCTTCAGACATACAATTTCAAAAATAGGAATTAAAGGATCCACATACAGCGAAATTAACTGAATTAAAACATGGATTGCCACAACTGTTCTATCGCTTTAGGTTCATAAGGACATGATTCAGAAGTGGAAGGGCTCTGTCTGCCAAAAAAGCTGTTGATAAATCATGAACACTGGCAGATTTAGCGAAGAACACGGCGAACAAATCGCACTTTCTCTGAAATCATGTATAACGTTTCTGTGACTATTGAAAGCAATTAAGTATATAAAATAGCTTACCATATTCGTGCAGTTGCTCAAAAGCAGTTGATTACTTCAACAAATATTGGATACCGATTGACATCTTTTAAGGAACAACAATGGAAAGCAGTTGATTTTGCATTTTGGCGTTATGATGGTTACTGCCGTTAATAGCGAATTGCTGAGTAAGAGTTTCTACCACTTTTATCTTCCCGACAATATAATTTGGTGGAGGCAGCCTTATAACTGTAATGGCAGCAGAGTAGTTTGAGGATATGGTCGTGCATGGGCCACTCAGGAGAATATACGGTATCTTTGGAAAAGCCTGGTTTATTGGAATACGACCGTAAATGTTTAACTGGTGACTGCACAAAATAGTTATTTATTAAAATCAATTGGAAAGTATGCAACGAAGATTGAATGCCGCCTAAAAAAAGGTTATGTTAAATATGAAATATAAATGAATATACAGCCGTACAATATACCTTCTATAAGAGGGGTAGAGGAATTTACCTGTATCGATTTTAACCATTTCTGTAGAGTTATCGAGGATCGTGCTTTCAATAATTGAAGGGAAATTCACCCACCTTAATTGCTTTAACTTTCACTTCAAGTTTTTCTCGGCCATATATGTTATTTTAGTTCTGTCAGTTTTTTTGACGGGCAATTTTCTTTATAAACATACCATTAAATAAATCAGCTTAGAACGAGCCTGCGTGTTACAAGCGAACTCATACATCACTTTCCGCTCCGGATTCATTGTGTAAATATTTTCGTGCTTTATGGTCGTTACAAATTTCATTTTCCTAGTAAGTTTGATTTAAAATTTAATTCTAATTTTGAGTACTGCACGTTATTTTTTAAATTAATGTTATTGATAAATAAATTATTGGCTTTTTTTCGTTTATAAATGTTGATTGTGCACAACAGTGGATTTTGATGCTAGCACAGAATCAAAATTTTCTGTAAAATCTCAAACATTTGTCAATAGACTATGAATTACAGTAAAAAATTATAAAACTCAAATTGAGTACAAAAAATACAATGCCGGCAAGATATATATTATTATTATTATTATTATTATTATTATTATTATTATTATTATTAGTTAAAGCACTCAACTAGGAGTAACTATGATAAGATGACCAGAAGACATCCAACTTCACCGCAGGGTACACCAAACAATGCCGTGAGGTAAACCAATTCCGGTTTATTGTATAAGTCATAAACATTGAGTCTCAATATAATAATTCCGCAGTCGTCGGATAAAATGATGGCAGATCATAGTACAGCCCGGAGACTCGCATGAAAAAACTAAGGAGCGTATTTCAAATGGAATATCATCCCATAGTCTAATAGCGTTGTACGGAAAACGTTTCGTTTTGGTAGAAGACACTTTAAAAGGAACAACAATTAAGAACCGACGAGTTTGACGGATGTTATTCCCTATAGCAATCCAATCCCTTACAAGCGCTGCCGGGTGGGTTTTATCCCACAAGGCTTCAGTCAGTTCAATGGTCAAAGCAGTATTACTTACACACTTTAGAGTAGGCAACTGGTGACTGGAACATTTCATAGTCACGGAATCTAGTCTATTCATTTTGAAAGCAGTCCTAATTACTCGATTATAGGCTGCCTTTAACCGCTTGAAGTTCGTTACTGTAGATGAAGACCAGAACACTGCTCCATACTCGATTTTCGGCACTATTACAGACACGACAAATTGCCTCATTTGTTTAAGGTTCAATAAAGATCTTAACCTTTTAATCAAATAAGTTTTTTGCAGCAAAGAGGTGATAATTTGATCTATAAAATCATTGAATTTAAGGCTGGCGTCAAACTGGATACCGAGTATTTTGATGATCTTTTGAGGAGATTTCACTTTGGGCCCAAATATTATGTTTGTTTTTGTCAAGTTAAGACATAGTCCTCTCGAATTGTACCAATTTGATAGATAAGTAAGGTCTTGGTGGAGAAGATTCATGACTTTATCATGATCCTGCGGGGGATATTTTATAAAAAGGAAATTGTCATCGGCATAACTACACAAGTCAGTATTGAAGGAATGGTTGAAAATTGAAGCTGTTGTCACGGCAAACATGAGAGGGCCAAGGCTCGAACCCTGTACTATACCTCGATTTGACGTGTTTTTTATCAAAGGGGATAGGCTAATTACATTAGTCCTGTCACTAAAATAATCCTTTAATAGTTCTAAATAGTTGTTATGTACTCCAAGGGAAGATAGATCATAGAGGAGTTGTCTTCTGGAAACTGTATCGAAGGCCTTCGAGATGTCGGTTTGGGCTACAATAAAGTTTAAACCATGTTCACAGGCCTCTGAAGCCTTCATGTAGATGTTCAAAGGGATCCTGGTAATTTTGCTACCTGGCCTACCACCTTTCTGTTGGTGGGGAAGTTGAGACCACAAAAATTGTGATAAACGATAGAAAACTAGTTTCTCAACTATTTTAGAGAGAGGATACAAGACCGATATCGGGCGATAATTTGCTATCGTAGCTGGGTCCCCTTTTTTATAAATGGGGTTTATTCTGGCTACTTTAAGAGCTGTTGGGAATTTCTTTGCTTTTACTATCGCTAGACATAATATGTAGATCATCATGTACCCAGTTTCGTTAAAATTTTGGATAATTTTATCCGTCATGGTCAAGGGATAACAGGGGACTCTTATACTAACTTTTTTTATTATATTAATCATCATCCTACCAGACGGAATATCAGGTATCGGACATATATTCGTTGGTATTATTTTCCTGTCTTCCTTGGCTAATTCAACTACCATATCGGGCTCAGGGATGTTGGTGGGGTTATTGACCCATACCAAGAATGGCCGGAAGAGGTCTTGTGGTAATTGAGGCTTGGTGTAAGTAAAATTTCGTCGTATCAGTTGCCAAAGTTGGTTCGATGTCGCATATTGGAGAACAGTTTTTCTTTTGGCCTCCCGAATAGTTTTCTTAAAGTTAGCAGAGGCTATCTTATGTTGTTGTAACGATTGTGCGTCTCTATTAGTTATATATTTATTATAAGTTTGTTGTTTACTTCTCCATTTTTTAGTTAATTCACTATTCCACCATTTATTATTTACCTTAGAAAGGCTTTTAATTCTTTTATATACGAGGCCGGAAGTTTCTGCCGCTTCCATAGTCACGCCATCTATCTTTTCCATAAGGAGATCTACATCGTTCATGGCCTCCAAAGCAGGTACATTTATTCTGTCTAACTGTTGATGAAATTCTTCCTTATTAAATTTAAAATATGAGGGGAATGCTTTGCCTGTAATCGGGTAGCTCGCAATCTTTTCCTCATAGATATAGAAAACAACACCAATAACCATGTGGTCCAGTTTGGGCATCATTGAGTTGTTTAAATTATAATATTTGATTGAATCCGATATGTATATCTGGTCGATAAGGGTTTGACTATTATTAGTTACCCTTGTGGGATTAGGTAATATTTGAGTCAGTCCTAAGGCCTCGGTACTAACAGTTAAGCGCCTTCGATCTACGGACTCAGTCATTAAATCACAGTTAAAATCTATATAGATTAGGTAAATTAAATCACAGTATTAATATATATAGATTAGGTAAATTTGCAAGCTTGGCTGTCCGTGGTGTCTGCGATAGCCCAATTGGTAGAGGCGTCGGCCATGATAGTCGAGGTTCCTGGTTCGAATTCGGGTCGCAGAATTTTTCCTTCCATTTTTCAATCGAAAAATCATTACCTATGCTTGGAGAGCATCTCCAGTTGATAATTATAATTATTTACTTGGTAGCGTTATGTCTAACAACGACAAAAATGCGTTTGTTTTTCAAGAGAAAGATTTAATAAAACTAAAGAAGCCAAGGAAGTACAAATTAGACATTCAAATAATGTACAAAAACGATTCTAATTAAAAAAAATATTGGATTTAAAAAAAGAAAACGTAATTGCAACCAGGGAGTAGAGAGTAAATAATGCTACAACAGATAATGCTGCTGTCATTCATCTCCAGATATCGGCCTTGGTGGCTCAGTGGTTGCGTGATCGCCTTTGATGCCCGAGGACGCGGGTTCGATCCCGGCCGAGGAAGACGAGGATTTTTTCAGGAACAGGAAAATCCTGAGACCACGCACTTACGTCCGTGTAGTCGTTTGCCAGCTGCACGTAAAGAACCTTGCGAGGCAAAATATGCGGCCCCTATAACGCCGTCCTGAAATAACCACAGCAGTTGAAAAGGACGTTAATACCAAACAACCCATCCAAACAACCAATCCGCCCTGGCTGCTCGTTATGTATCACTGTGATGGCGCAGAATTCCCTCGTAGGGAGTATCACCTGAAGAAGTAGAACTCTCCAGATATTAGTATCAATGATGAAGTACTCAATGATCAGAAATTAAATAACCTGCATAACTTAGGATTTATAGACGCTTATAAGTATTTCCGTAATGACAATGCATCCACATTCAAGGCATTTGATGAGCCGTTAAGCATATAGATGCAGGAGAAGTGCACGATTACAAATTTTTCAAGGTGAGAAAATCATTTTTTTTGTTTTATATTAACAATAGCAATAATTAATAATACATTTAAAGAATAAAAATGTTTTACCGGTGTTTATTTGTGGGAAATCTAAAAAAAAAACTTAGCTTTCTGCTTTATTAGCTGCATTTTGCAGTTTTGTGCAGCCGTTTTTTTATTTTCTTGCCCTCCGGAAGCTCTATTGCGCATGCGCCTATCTCATTATCATGTTAACGTGAAATCGTCTATATCATTATTTGAAACAAATAAAAAAACAACTGCAGCAATAGGAAAATTTTAAAACCATTATTTCATTATAAAAATCGCGTTTAAAATGTGAAAAATGCTACTTCCTGGCGCTCCATTTTGTATCAGCTGGCATCTAAGATCGACGTCACGGAGGGACTAGATTAGGCACCAGTCTCCTAAATATTAGAGAGAAGCTTTTCCATAGCGATCCCTAATTATATTAAATCATGCCTACCATCGTAAAAAAAGCGTAAGACATCGTAAAAAAGCGGCTTATATAGAAATAAATGCATGGTATTCACTTCAGTCAATCCCCAGAGGACGTTACTTCTTATGTAATGAGGACGTCACTTCCTTTTGACCTTCATGATTTTCGTTCGTTTTATATATGTCGCGTTCGATTTGAAATTTTTCATTTATGCCACGTTATTATACATATCCTGAACTTTCATTTTAAATAAAGTTGTATATTAGGGTGGAGTTGTTCTTTAAATTAAATTCCGAGTTTAAAGGTAATAAACAAATCTATATTGGAATTGGGGGGAGGCCGTGGCCTGGTGAGCATTCACTGAACACAACTTCTGTGAAGTTAAGCTACATCAGGCACGGCTAGTCACTGGATGGGCGTCCATCAGTGATAGACAATCTTCACCCCCCCCCCCGCCTGCTTTGACCATCATACAGCAGCCGTGAATCGAGGGACCCAATTTGTCGGCCTCTAGCCATACAGGCCCTGAATGGACGTATTGGATCCCAATTCATAAATTAAATTAAATTAAAAATAATTATATGTTTAAGTCACATACGTTGCCAAAAGTATTGGGAGAATTTTTCTACAGCATGAAGCAACTACTGTATAATTGCTTACGTAAAACGTTACAACATCAAGCTACTTCAATTATTTCACTGAAGAGAAGTATTCCGCGACTTTGTACGTGATATTGTCATTAGATGCCATTTAAATGGAAAATCAATACATAAGATTTCGGGATCCAAAAAGCTATCCAAATCCAACGTGAACAATGTCATTGTAAATTGGAAATCTAAAGGCGCAATTGTGAAACATCGCAGTGGTAGATTTTTTTAAACTCGATGATAGAAATCTGAATAGGTTTGTTCTAATGCTGGAATCACTGATGAATTTAGACAGTTATCATCAGGAGTAGAAATCGATGGATAATTATGGGAGAGCCGATGGCTATAAACATAAGATTACGAAGGTTAAATTAGTGCAATCCTCATCGCAACTGGACTACAGAGCAATAAAAACATTGTATAGAGGGGATACCATCTGACGGTCGCACACGGCTATGGAGAATATCCGGCGTCTTGAGTGTATTGTTGGGCACATGAGAAATTTAGTAGTCCTATGTGTGGCTATAATTTTGGAATAACCTGGGTTATTTGTTTCATTTGAAGAAAACTATGGATTCCGAGGTTTACCTAAACATTTTAAATATTCTGCAAGTTCATCTCTAATGTGAGAACGGTTGGCGTTTATTTAACAAATTGACACTGCTCCTATTCAAAAATCGCTGTAATTGGATTGTTCGATTAAATAGCCGAGGAAGAACTTGAATAGTCTACTCCTTACTTCAATCAAATAGAGCACTTATGGGATTGTCCAATTTGCCCATCATGAGCATCTGAGTTGACAGATGCTCTAAATGATGAGTGGCAGAAAAATCCACTTAGAAACTTCCAGAAACTTATGGAAAGTCTTCCTAGACTAGGGCTGTCCAAGATTTCTGTCCACGGGCAGCGCCCATGCACGCGGGTAATTTTCCTTCTCCCCCTATTGCACATTATGTTGATCAGTTCCTTAAAGTCGAGTTCCTAATTATCATTTCGGATACTGTAAAAAAAAAAAAAAACAAACCGAGGCAGTTTATCATTTTATTTCCTTCGTTTTAATGTGACAATTTTTTCGATGTCAGGTAGAATTGTATTTTCTTTTTCCCGATAGGACACGATTGCATATTAAGCATTTAGAATCCGATCCGTGTTAAATGAAAAAAAAACCAAATTCTCCCACTCCGATTTAAATACTGGTTCAGTGATTTTATGCTTTTTCGGAATGTGCGCCATGTTATGCGAGACGAAAAACAAGCAAGTATCAGTAAAATGAAATAATGCCTCATTTAACGGAATCGCCTCCTAAAGTCTGGCAACACTGCATAGGAAAAACTGTATCCACTCCCCTCCTGAGTTTTGGACTATCTCCTTGGCTTTGGACTATCCAATCGTGGGCGACGTGCACGATTTGGACGGCCCTGTCCTAGACGGATAGAGGCCGTGATAGTTATAAAAGATGGACTGACATCCTATAAAACATTTATAATTTCATTAAATGTTTAGTTTGCCAAGTGTTCTAATGCTTTTGGACAGATAGTATAAAAAATTTCTTTGCTAGCACTGTACGTATTTTTTGTATTCAGTTTACTTGTGTTTTATAAACTTGAGGTTTTAATAATCTTTACTGTAATATAAAAATTATAATAAGTTTTAAGGTAATCAAAATCGATCAATGAGGTCTTCCTAATTTTGATAATGGCTTGAGGACGAAATGTACTGATCCATTCTCGTAAATTATTTAACATTAAAGTTTCACCTGAATTTAAATGTTCTATGAGATTTTCCTAGAAATTTTAAAAACGGGACGCCAATAATATGTCGTAAAACTTTACGGGTTTTATTAAATTCACTGGAAGACAATGCAACCTTCTCAACCTTTAATGAAAGTTCAGGGAGAGGAAAAAAGTCCATAATCTCATTTCGAAGCTTTCAGGTAGATCCTTACTTCTTCTTTACTCGAAATAGTCTAACGCTCAGGGTTGATTTATTTACGTAGACAACTTTGAAAAAAGGAATTTCTTAAACCAATTTCGACGCAAAGGAAAGACAGTGGATGTGTTTGCGATCCAAAGTGGGCTGTCATTGAGGGTGGGTGGTGATTGTGTGGGGTGAGAAGGCTGGCACAGCACTTGGCATCGGTGAAGGTCCGAACCATCTTCTTTTCAACTTTTCGCTGCCGGAAGGTCGGAATTTGCGCTAAGTGAAGAGCCTTGTTAGACGATCGTTAAGTTGCACTCATTGGAGCCGACACAAGCGGCCTCTTATATTCCCATGCAAATTATGGCTTCTATCCTCATTTATGGCCATTGAGTATTAGAAGGATTTCACCTATTTACCCGCCATCAGTACAATCGCTCCCTCATCCTAACTCCGCCCACTCCCTTTTCCTTGCCCCTTACTCCATTTGGAAAAGGTTGAAGTCTTGTTGCAACCAAGGACTTTTATGTTCGGGATTAATGTGGGCGTAACTGTCAGGCCTTGGTACGAAGGGGAGGTGGAATGGGATAGGGTAATTGTCTAGAGTGAAGGGAGGCAAAAAAAGGAAAGTGGAAGGTTTGATTTCACTAAAAGTGAGAAGGAGAGAGAGGAAAGATTTTTTTCCAACCTCCCTTTAGAGTTTTTTTTTTACTTTTAAAAGGTAAAAGGAAAGAAGATTCCAATTCGTATTCCTCGAAAAGGTACTGGTGGAATAATTAGAGAACGACGTGGAAAAAAATGTTCTAACTTTCTAACTGACAAATTTGACAATGTAGTAAAATTTTCTCTCTCTCTTCTTTAAATGATTTCTGGAAGTGACATTTTAGCTGTTAATATGAAGAGAAGACATTTTATTCCTGTTGAAACTTCGTTCAAAACTTTTGCTGTTTGGAAAGCGGCGTTAATAGCATATTTAATATTATGTTCACACATGAAACTGGAATCTCCAGAAAATAAATTTTCACTATGAATTTCTTAAAGAAATAATCTTTGAATATATGAATTCAAAAATTTGAGTTCTAAACATATCCCCATATTAGTTTGTATATTTTGATAGCAATTATAGAGAGTGGCCAAGATATACCTTTCCATTCATGTATTTGAAAGGGTAACCCCTTTTTCAGACTTTTAGGTAATTGGATCTTTATAATGTGTACACTATTTATTATTATCTCCATCCCCTTTATGCAAACTCATTTCATTTTTCTATTAACGATAGGGACCTAAATTGCCAAGTCGTAGAGCATCATCTAGTTCCGTGTAGAGGAGCTTTTTTTCACAAAAGGCCACTTTCACCTTTAAGAAGAAACTCGCGGGCTTCATTATTCTATCACGTGATGTTAACAGTATTCAGAACATGTTAAAAGCTGCTTCAATCGAGTTTTAGCAACCCGCATACTACCGTTGATAATAGATCAGTCGTTGAAATGCCATCAATACAGTGGCAATTCGGGCCAATGCGAATCTGCTGGCGGGCCACAGGTTGAATGCCACTGGTCTAGTTAATCTAACACAATAAGCAGAGCAATGCTTTATTATTCCAAAGTGAAAGAATAAACAAAAAATTAAGCCTCCCGAGGAAGGTATAGGGAAGTAGCGGAAGTTCTGAGTTCAACAGTTTTTACCTCTACATCTGCAATTTTTAACCCCAGTAGCGGATCTAGAATTTAAACAAGGTGGTGGGGGGGGGGGGGTAATCAGGTGGTTTGACTAATATAAGTTATTTCGAATAACCACCTCCCCTCCCCAGGGAAGAGATGGTCCTGGGGTCTTTCCTATGCTGAAGTTTGTAAATGTAAATTTATAATAATACTGCAGTATTAAAACAATTTATCTAACTAGTATAAGTTTAGAACCAATGGGGGAGGGGGAGGGGGCTATAGCCCCAGCTGCCCCACCCCCCTTAAATCCGCCACTGAAACCCCGATTTTTTTTATCAAAAAAAATTTATTTTCTTAAACTTAGGGTTTTTTAATATCTTCTAAATATCTTCTTTCCTTTCTCATCATTTTCGATCGATGATATATCACTCACGCAAAATGTTGCCATACTTCTAAAGACGAAGTGACTGCCATCCCCACAACTCCGACCCCCACTGGGACAATTTGGCCCAAACTTCATAGGAATGTAGATTTGCCTAGAGGAGTATGGATATCGAATTTCACTCCTTTAGATACCTAAATACCACGTAGATCAATCTAACCCCCCACCCCCATATTTCCGACCCCAGTGGGCCGATCAAAGTCAAACTAAATAGTGAAGGTACTCATGCTCATAGTAAGCTACATTCCG
>JAHWFO010034949.1:2120675-2201730 GCA_023313115.1 Rhysida immarginata | reverse complement strand
CATCTCTTATACTGTAAGGCCACTACACTCCTTCTACCTCAAAAATGCAAAAATTATGAAGGGGACGGACATTGTGAAAGCAATAAGTAGTTCCATTCTTTCGCCACTTAATAAGCACCGAGAGTTTGAATTAATAACCAGGTATTGCAGGGAAGCTCTCCTACTCCTTTTATTTGATAAAATTAAACTTCTTTTGTATCTAAACAAAATTCAAAAGCGACCATTTCAACATAAATACCACCTTTTTTTACTAACAAACAAAGAAACAAGAAATTAAGCCTCCCGAGGAAGGTATAGGAAAGTAGCGGAAGCCTTGAGTTCATCTATTTTTTTTAATCTTTCATCTGCACTTTTTCCCCCCCCCCCCCATTTTTTTTAATCAAAAATTGATTTTCTCGAGCCTTGTATTTAGAAAATATAAAAGAACCCTATCTTCTTTCCTTTCTCATCATTTTCGATCGAATGATATATCACGCCCTATATGTTGCCATAAAATTCTAAAGACCAAGTGATTGCCACCTCCACAATTTGCGACCCTAATGGGACAATTTGGCCCAAACTTTACAGTGATGTTGATCTTGCTTAGATGAATCTGCATACCGAGTTTCACTTTTTAATATGCATAAATACGCGTAGACCGTTTGGTCCCCTCTAATTTCCGCTCCCGAAATTCCGACCCCAGTGGGCCAGTCAAAACCAAATTAAATAGAAGATGCACATGCCCATAGTAAGCTACATTCCGAATTTCAACCTTCTACCTCAAAAAATGCGGAAATTATGAAGGGGACGGACAGACAGACGCACATTGTGAAAACAATAAGTAGCTGAATTCTTCTGGTACTTAATAATTACAGGACTAATCAATTATTAGAGGGATCATGGATATTTTCTCCGCTTTTACAACTTTAGTAGCTTTCTCCTTTACGTTACAAAAGTATCTTGATTTTTTCATAATCTTACGGTTTAAGACTGTCCCGATTTCCTATAGTTCCTTCCCTTTTAGTCCGATGACTATGATTTCTCAAAGTTACTATCAAGACGGCAGAGCATGCACTCCGCTGGCAAGTACGAACTATTCCTTTCGAACTAATTTCTTGATGGCTCGACTTCAGTTAACAGTACTCCCCAACCTTCGGTTAAACTTCGGTTCACAAACCTCATTTTAACAGATTACTGTACTGAACTGCGCTATCTCTACGGAAACCGTGCAGTTTCACAAACAAACGCGAAAAACATTAAATGTTGAAAATTTTAACTTTTCATAATTTTATTGTTGGCTGAGGAAAATAAATGGGGAGTATTTTCTGAACAGCCCTCGCAGAATATTTTAAGGGCGCAACAATATGGGTATTTTTTTATGTTTAATGAATATTCTATGTAAAGTAAGAAGCTCCTTTACTATTTTACGATTGAATTAGATACATTTATTGCTTCCCTAAATAGTAAGAGAGTAAATTTTAAGTGCCCAGAATGCCAAATATTGGTCTTCGTACAATATAAAAAATTCTATTTGGACCGTCATCATACAGAAAATTGTAACAAACCTCAAAAATAAAAAATAATTAAGGTTAATATTCATAATTTATCTTTAATGCCAGTAGCCTATACACCTACCGTCATTTTAAAAAGACAGCTTAACGCTGTTTTTTATGTCATTTAATAATATCGAAATAAAAACAAGCATCAAATTTAAAAAAAAAAAACCTAGTTAAAATTCGGAAAATGTCAATAAGAAAATATCACTTAATCGTCGAACAATTTACAACATTTTAGCCTCTCTTATTGTAATGAAAACTTCCATTTTGAGCCTTTTTTTCACAAAATCGTTTAATTCATAAATTATAACTGTAGAGGAAATGAAAGAAGAAGCAGGGAATACACTTTAGTCAGCTGAGGCGAATGTGTGCTCCACAATTCTAACTCAGATCATCCCCTTAAGGTAGATGTTACAAATGAGAACGAGGGATTTGACCTACTCGCCGACAAATATAAGCTCCAGGTAACGTTCTTTCATCACGGCAATACGCAATCTCATTATTTCTCAAACTGGAGTCATTCAGGATCTAATCTAAGTGCCAAGTCGACCACAATAGATATCTCTTTACACCTTGTAATTCCTTTCTGTTTGAAGGAGAATTGTTTTGTATAATTTGAGTATTTTAGTATAATTTGTTAAAATATTTAATATACATTTGGGGGTCTCGATGATGACTGACTTATCGCACTTTCAAACCGGTTGAGAAAGACCTCCAATTGAATATTAAATGTTAAATTAGTATTACTAAAAATATCGCGTAATTATTCCTTTCTATTTCCATAACTTGGCCAAAGCTTCTCCGACGACATTGAAAATTTTCCGTACATGAGAACAATACAATTAGATGAGCTGTATCAGATATGAAAATATTGTCTTTAAGCATCTTGTCATAGAATCTTTCCTCAGAGAGAACATAACGACTACAGACATTCATCAACATTTGGAAAACGTCTATGGAACAATGCGGATTTTTATCACGTCGGTCTATTACAATTGTCAAAGCGTTGGCAAAAAATATGTTGAGCGGGCTGGAGATTTTGTGAAAAACTAAAGGGCTTCTTAAAAATAATTTAGTGTAAACATTTTTTATCTTACATTGAGCCTTTGTAAGTTTGTATCGATCATGACTTTGGTACAAACCTTGTACATTTAAAAATATTTTTATAAGGCATGGCTTCAGTTTCGGCAACTACTCATCTTTCGTCCATTATAACGTGTGACTCGTGAAATTGTTAACAAACTTGAGGGAAACACTTTGATGATGCAATTTTACATATGAATAGTTAATATAGATATTTTAAGCGAAATTAATATTTGTTGGTTAACTCATGTCCTTTGTTTAAATGAGCTTATGTCACATTATCGATCGCTTTTATGATTGGATGTTCTACGTAGGCTGCCATAACATATTTATTGCTTATTTGCTTTGATTTTTAATGCAATTTTATATTGATTCATGATATTAAACAAGAGTCTTTGATCTCGTTAATATATTAAAATTACTTTGTACAGCTTTTGTGGGAGTCAGTTAAATTATCATGAATGATTGCGGTTCTATAATGGATGTATTATTTTTTTGTAAATAATTGAAATCTATCTAAAAGCAGACTCTTATAGCAAATACGTTTGCGTTCAAAATAAATTAATTCCATTTTTTAATTTTTTTTTTTTAAACCAGTCCGACATTTGATTTTATAATTTTTCTCCCCCGTCGTGTGCGTGTTTTGTGTTGTAAACTATATTCGTCACGGCAACCCCGTACATGTAAATAAAGACTTCCTAATTGCTATCACCGTTGTGCATAAATAAATAGAATAATCGAGTTAAATCCTTCTCTTTCACAGCGTGCAATTTATTTCATGGGCATTTAGGGGTGCTTATTACAAGTTTCGAATCCATATTTTCAGGTATTATTTTTCAACCTTGGGAATAGAAATCTTTTTATCCATGGAAATTTTTATTGCAGCTCGCACGACCATATCATTGTTATTATTTTTTTCTACCGGTGATCAATTCTGATAACGGCTGTTAAGGAGCTTAAGTGTTAGTGACTTAGTTTCTTTTACCTATTTTTTGCTCGCTAATTAATACTGCCCGTTTTATGATGGTTTGCCGAAGCGTATAAAAAAGCTACGATAAGCCAATTCCACGTTCACACCGGAGATAAGTCGATAGTTTCCTTAGTTTTTTTCTCCTTCACCAAAGTACCCCTCAGTTTTTTTTTACCTTCTTGTTATTATTATTCTGCCCATTTTATTCTTGATTAGAACCAAACGATTGACCACGTGAATGTTTTCATCTGCAATACATTTACTAGTATTTTTGCTCGCCCTCAAAGCTTTCTTCCTGCCGCCCACATGTTATCGACCGTTGTTTGGATCAATGGCTAGCGCCACCGGAGAAAGGGAAAAAAGGAGAGAGTTAATCTTGCGTCATAGATGATGGATGAAACGACATGTAGCGTAGGGAGAGTGTAGAAAAGGAGAAGGAGAATGTGGAATATCTACTTTTGAAACCTTATAAACATCTTGTTCTACCTTTCCTTCCTCAAGATTTTGGTTTCCCGCTTCTCTCCAAGAACCCCTTAACCCGGCCATCTGGAGGTCAACCGGTGCAACTAGAAAATGTTAGAGGAAAATGAGAGCGAAAAAAAGAAGGAGCAGCAATGGACATATGGGCCCAGCTTTTATTTTATTTTTGAAAATCTATTGGAAATGGACGGAAATGAAGAGAGGGAAGAGAGCCTTGCCGCAGGGCAAAATGGGAAAGCTCCATGTTGTTTGTTTACCAGCAGTTTCTAAAAATAAACAACAAAATGCCACTTTCGCGCAAATTCATTGATGGATTATAAATGAATAACTGCGTTGCAATGTGATTTTATCGATCGAAGTATTGATCTTTACGACGTTGAAATGCAAAATAGTTGAAGCAAATATTTATGTAGTCTAGCATGGGGAAATCGTGCCGAGTTACCTGTCGTATCTTACACGCCTCTCTGCCTAGGGCTAGCTCTTGCAGACATTGAAACCTGACATTTTGCAGGAATTCTTCCTTTCAATCAAATCCTTTTCGATTTTCAATGAATGTGTGTGTATACTTTCATGGAGCTTCCTTTAAAGGCTCCTCAGTCGCAGAGGTTTTTCAATATTTTCTGTTTAACTTTCTTGATTTTCTTTTTTTTTCATCGATATTCAATGAAATGAACTAAGAGACTGGAAGGACTGGCCTCCAGACATGAATAGCATTTAATAAACGAAATAGAAAAGGAAATATTAGGCGATTTCTCGAGAGAAGAGTGTAGACACGGCTTTTCGGAAATCCTAGTTCGATGCCATGTCATGGACGGTTTTGGTTTATTAGATTCCATTGATTTCGATAGAGTTTTGGGTCTTGAATTTCTGGTATGATTAATTTTAATTGGGATATTCCAGTAAGTGGAATCTGAAATAAGATGCATAAGTAGGCAAGAGAGAACTTGTAGAAATTAGAATGGGAGAGGCATAATGAGTTAAGAGTGTAGAAAATGTTAATCGAAGATCAGAATGTGTGTAAATTGCTATTTGGGGGGGGGGGGGGAAGATGACGTGTGTAATATACATACGTAGATGAACAAATATGATGAACTAGGATAAATTATAACACTCCAACAATCTAACCTCTTATTTGCTAATCTCTAACGATAAATATGCCCTATCCTTTACCTAATATCATATTTCTCAATTTTATTTTATAATTCACAATCATGGCTGAAACAAATCGAGAAAATCCACATAAAAAGTATGTTTTTGAATATGTACTTTTAAGTTTCTTCTCTTTAAATGTATGATTTTCAAAACCTGTGCATGGTTATTGTGTATTGCAATTCAAGCCATTTTCTTTAATTGGAAAGAATAGAAGATCTTCATTTTTTAGAAAGCAGAATATATGATCCAAACGTTTGTACGGATAACATATGTACTAATATGATATGGCACGTATTGAAATGTTTATCATTTTTATTAAATAATTCTTAACTTATTTCCTCTAAAAAGTGGTCATAAACATGACAGGACTCGCTTAAAAATATATAGCGTTGATCGATTATGGCAAGAGGCTGACGATCTTTGGTAAAGCAAAAAAATGTTTTAATTTACATTCACTAAAATTAAACCATTAAGCTATGAAACTAATTTGAAAAAATATTTTGAACGCACCCGACAATCCGAAGCCAGCAGAGGCAGAAACCTTTTCTTGGCTCAATGCCATCTAATGCCATGTCAGCTGAGTAAAGGCCGAAGTACCCCAACGCTGCTCTAAACAAGAATTAACAGTCAACACTGTTTTAGAAACAATACTAACCTTGCTTAAATCTTTATCAGAAGGTAATAGGGTAGACATTTTTCTTAATGTCTTCTGCTAATAATAACAAAATACTCACATTCATCGGGATAATCAATATCGTGATTTCATGTGATCGATCTAACTAAAGTTTAACATAAATGATAGTGATACTTGAAGAATTATAGAAGCACAGCATTAGCTACACGTAACTTGGCTTACTAAATAAATATATAGAGTGGAAGTACCTTCCAGTGTAAACTACGACCTGATACTCATGGACTTATCGATTAAGATACAGGCTCCTCTAATATAACTAAATTATCATCAGTCTTTTTATTCAAAGAACTCTGTTAATATTAAAAGTGATAATTTACAAAAATAATAGGATATTTTGTTTAATAGGATATCTCTTAATAGGATAATAATAATCTCTTAATATCTAATAATAAATATCTTGGTCTCAAATCATGTTTCGTAGTTTTTGAAAATTAAATATTATTATTAGTCATTCATGCAGTAAATTCATTTCTAACAAAGTCTTTATTCCAAACCCCATCTAATTTTTACATTCTTCAGACAAAATTTATTTATATTAGAATTTAAATAAGAAATTGAAGAAACTAAAGATTCAAAGAAATTGATTACGATATCTAACAGAACTAATTAAGTAGAGAGAGAGAGAGAGAGAGAGGAAGAGTTGGCGACCCCATTAATCTAAATTATTACTCTCTGATCCCGCATTCTGTTATTAATTTTAAATGAAAAATTGTAACGTCTTACAAAATCTTCGTTTCCTTAAGTTAAAGAAGATTTTTCAAGTTCATCAATTAGCCGCCTGTTATGTAGTGAAGCCATTCTATCTGCATCCAAGGCGGTGCTTTCGATTGTTCATTGAGATAACATGAGGCGTGACGTGATCTTTGAAGATAAATTTGAGAAATAAGTTTTTGGAGATTATTGAAATAGAAATAAAATGGTTTTAATCTTCAAATTTTTTTATTACATGAAATAATAGCATTTACCTCTTAATTTTTAATTCATAGCAATAATTCGTATAATTAAAAGAAATTTTTTTGGCTTATATCTTTATGTATATATCCGTCCGCGATAGATCCGAGATCGCCAGTTTGAATCCAGGCTCGGATGATGTAAATTTTTTTCTTCGATTTAATAATTTTCAAAATTTTAATCATCACCTGATATCTTGTGTATATTTTTCATCGTTTCGAGTGTGTATTTACTTTTTTTTCCAAATACGCTTATTTTTCCTCTACACTTACATGCTAATTTTCTATAGCCCCTAGCAAAAGGCAACTATGCTTATCGGTTATAGATGTCAGGTTTATTCAGAGTTCCTGAAAGCATGGTGGCCTCATCTCATCAAAGGAAAACTATAAACCTAGAACTAGGGTTGTCATTATTACCGGATTTCGTATTACCGGTAATACCGAAAAGGTAAATCTCCATTACCGGTATTACCGGTAATAAAAAATTTCAAGAATTTTATATTTAAATTTATTGCAATTTTAATACTCCTACTAATAAAATAAAATATTTTCAAATTTTAATATATTTCATTTTTATTACATGAATGCCTTGCATTTTCTAATTAATTTGTATTGCAACTTTTGAACATTAAAATAAACGCTTAAGAAACGTAAGCTCTTAATAGAAGATGGGTGGGGGGAGGGGGTAAGGAAGCACTCTATTATTGAAAAAAATTTTTACAGAAAAGAGCGCTTACGCGGTAGATTCTTATTTTATTATTTATTTAATTTTTACGTGCCATATTACAGCATAGATGCCAGATCAATATGAGCACGGCTACATCAAAAAAAAAATAATCATACAAAACATTGCCAGTTTTTTTTACAAGACAATACAATCATTATAAGAAGAATGAAAAACATCAAAAATATAGAAAAATCGAATCAAACGTTTAAACGAAGACTGAAATCCACACATTAGAGAAAAATGGCCATTTCGAAGACTAAAAAAACGCACCTTAAATTTAACCTACAGTTGCAAAATATAGAATGAGTAACCTCTTACAAGTTTAAAATGAAATAGAATATCGTGACAGATTTAAGACCTTCTGAACTCGACGTATATAACTGATTTTGACATTTCTGAAAAAAGAGTTAATTTGTTCCGACTCAGTTTAAAAATATCGTATAAAAGCCACAAGAACAAAACGTCTTTCGAAACGTAAAAGTTTGTAAATGAGTCGCCACACAACTAGTCTACCACATCATGCAATTTTCAAAATGTTTCTATGTTACTAGTAAGGCGATAAGGGCCACCTAGAAAAGCAAAGTAATTCTCAGTAACTTCCAGGATATGCTATTTAAAGGAAAGCCTAGAATCAGCACACCCAAATCACAGATAGTAACCCTCATGGCTATAAAAGAGTGTTTACTAGGTTTATTCAGGTACTTTAAACGCTCATGTGATTCTGAAAGCACTAATACTGTAAATTCAAACAGTTTAGTTCAGTGGGTTTACTTAGAACCTTACAACTAACAGAGTGTTTACAGTTCCATTTTGGCCATACTATGTAGTATTTATAGGTGTATTTGATGAATTTTATTACCGGTATTACCGAAATACATTTTTTGTTAGAAAACCGGTATTACCGGTAATAACATCCCTAGCCTAGAACCATATTATTTAAGCATTCGCCAGGTTTTTTTTAATTTCTGTGCCGGAAATATAGATTTTCTGCTATATTCAATGGATATTTTCTTAGCCATATATAAATAAAAGAAAATCTTAAAAATTCTGTAATTGAGAAACGTAAAGAGGAGAATTAACAACACAATTGTTATAAAACTAGTCCATTATAGTTATAGTCTGTATAACGAAAGAAAATCTGGGCGTGCCTAGTTAAATTCACAATTTTAATTGTAGCGATTGTTAATTTACTTAGCAACAAAGTCTAACAATTGAAATTGGAGATTAATTAGACACGCTCAGTTTATCTTTCGTTGGACAGAGATAGTTATGTATAAATTAAATGAAAATAGTCACAAACATGGTAAATGAAATATGTGATTTCATTTAATTTATGTTATTTAATTTATTTTTCCATTATTTTAATAGAATATTTAAGTTTATTGTCAAGATTTACTTCTAATGGACATGGAACTCAGATTTTCGCCGACAACGCCGTCTAAATTGTCAAAAGAAAGCAAACCAACCGGCACATGTTAAAAAGATTTAAAACTTTACTAAAATCGCGGGAGCTCAATAATATCCTCATATAAACTCAGTGATATTGACGCGTCCAAAATATTCTATCCAGTCAGCCATGGACTTACTAGATTTGCTCTTCTGAACAAAAATTCCCTACTCCAACAGAATGATAATATCGAGAAAGATAATCCATCTAACGAGAATTCTCTTCATCATGTTAAGTAAGCTGGTGTTTGCCTTTGACTATCAAAATTTCTTCTTTTCAAAGTTATCTCTATAAATGATAGTTTTAGAGTACCAGTACTAGAATGCAAATGCTTTAATAAACATTAAATGTCGTTTAATTAGTGTGTTTTAATCTGAATGTAAATTTTAGTAGGTAATATAGCACAGTTCTAAATAATCATAAATAGTAATAGTTTTGATATTTATATAATGTAATTGCAGACAAAATTAAACTAGATTTATAATTTAAATGGAAAGTGAAATTGAAATGCATTACCGTTTCATTTTCCATTTTATTATAATTTCATTTTTACTTGATTTATTAATATTTAAAGTTGAATAGCAAATGTTGTTATTATATAAAGTAAAGAGTAAAGTTTGCTCAACTGTATTTTTAATAATATTAAGAAATTATTATAATTAAAGAAAACAATTACTTTTTAAGAATGAATTACTTATAATCTTCTGTCTGTGTTTTCTCCTTTATAATTAAAGAAAACCCATTGCTCGGGAAAAGGCCATTTCTCATAAAATGGTGAACTTTCTAATTAATATGTATCTGAAAATGTCTCTCATCTGTACAAAATGTCTTGACGAGGAAGGAAGTGGTTCGGCAGAAGAAGGAAATGTTGCTCCTCTTTTGGCTCATTTTCTTTATTTTCCCCTTCCATCTCCCTTTTTTTCTCTTTTAAACCTCACCGTTTCCGAGGTTAATTATTTCCTGAAATTGACGCATGTTTCCCCAAGATAAAAAGGCGTTTTGTTCGCATCTTCTGACACACTGACCCCCCGCAAACGGCTGCTCCCGGTACGGGAATGATGAAAAATGATAACGGAATACACTTGCTTGCAGATGAAATTCACATGTTTATTTAGATGTGTTTTTCTTTTTTTTTTCTCATATTCATAAATTGGATGGAATTTTTTTAATAAAAGTTTTAAGTTAGAGGTTCTTGAGAAAACCAAATTAATGTGTCGAAAACATTTCTCGAGATATGAATTCTCGTGAAGAGAATTTTGTTCAGAAATTTCAGAATGTTTAAAATAGCTGTGAATTAAAGTCAGCTTTATTAGAGAAAATTTAATATATAAATGACTTGTTTCTATAATACAAAACAAAAATATTAGGATTTTTGCAAAATTTAATTAGGGAAAATTATTTGCCTTACAACGACGCCGATTTAATTACTTCCAAATTGTTTCACTAGGTCCTTAGGCGAAAATGCTTTTGTTAAGTGCTTCCTTTAGTCAATTGCTTAAACATCTAAGTAATCAAAATAAAACTAAATTTATAACATTCCAAGAAGGATTTAGCTGTGCCGTAGAAGTAATATTAAATTCAAGAATTCAGAGTCTAGCTAAAATTACTAATAAACAACGGAAATTAATTTAATTCTTTCCAAATTTATGTCTATTTTATTTATTGCTCCATGCAGTACAGTAATTGAGTGATTGAGTTATTGAGCCTCGACAAAGCGATTATCACGTACGCGTGCCCATGTCAACAAAAGATGAGCAGAAAGTAACGGTGTATTCAGTCTTGACGAATCGATTGTTGTATGACATGTCATTATCTTGGTATTCTTTACGGTCACTGTTTTTAGCACGTGAATTTTACTTGAAGGGATCCACGAAAAGCCTGAAAAGTTGATAACAACCGAGCTAAGACCTTACGGTCATATTTTTGAAAACAGAATTTGAAAAGTTTAATCCGTTTTCAAGTTATCGTGCAAACGGTGGACGGCCGGATAAACGCACAGACCAAGCGTGCATTCTTTTAAGTTGGTTTTTGCTAAAGCTCCTAATAAAGTGAAGCTTAATATAGGGTGATCCAAAAGTTATGAAAAACTTCAAAACTGAATAATTCGCACACGAAGCAGATAAAAAGATTCTGTTTGCAAAGAAACGATTGAAATGAAGTCGGATTTTTTTTCAGGGAAAAAATCAATGCTAGAATTCTTCCGTTTTTGACCAATAGATGGCGTTGTCAGGTTGTAGACATTAGTTGATGCACATTTTCAGACAGTATAAAAGGAGCAGCACGCTGCAAACGCTATCTCGGAAGCAGATTGTGATAGTTCCGTTTTACCGATAGTAAATCTGGCATCTTACCGTCTGAAAATGTGCATAAAAAGTCAATGGATCACCCTGTAGATACCCGCTTTGCCGTATGGAATATGCAAACACAATGAATTTAGTACAACAATTTAACTGAACTATTTCAGTCGTAATTCCATTAAAATTTGCTACAAATTTGGAGAATTGAACATTTTTATAGTTTGTGTTTATCTGAAGCAGACAAATACTAGGGACAGCCAAATGAAAACGATTGGTGAGGAACTGTGGACAAAGGAAGAGGCATACCTGTCAGTAGCTCCTGCCGCTGGCAACACATTTCTCCTACTAGATCACAAGTCCATGGGCTGGGAGTGAAGCCAATCTCGCACCGCCGCTTTAAGTCCTTTTTCATTGGGCTAAAATAAATAAAAATCGCATGGGGAGAGGTCTGGATTGTATGGTGGATGTTCTAAGAATCTCCCTTTGGAAGCGTCCATGTCGTGGAGCAGAATGATCTCGCGGGAAAAGAAGTCCGGGCGTTAGTTCTTGATCTGCCGTCGCTAGGTGTTCAGAATCGTGTCGTAGCTGTGGGGATTAATGACATGCCTGTAGTAAACGAATTCGTACATGTAACTAGGTCTTGGTGATCGAAGAAGTCGACTTGGAGTATCCTCTAAAGACGTTCGCCTAGAATGAAATCATGCGGAGCATACTCAGTTTTGACTCATTTCGAGTGCTCTCACCATTCATTCGGCGGCGAATTTCGGCTGCCGCCGAATTTTTCGCCGTCAGAAAACTGAATGACTATTTGTTGTACTAGCTTGGATGATTACATCGCGAACATTTTGAGCGTTTACTACTGCTCAGGCCGAGAACGATTGGTGTCAATTGTTGCGCGCGTCCCATCGATCTTGATTATGGCTACTAACCTACCACTCGGCTTTCACTGACTTCTAGAGGCTTCTAATCGTTTTTATTTGACTGGTCCTCGTAATTGAACCACATGGTTACCATTAAGATAAGCAATTGAGAGGAGTTTCCTCGATAGATTTTTGTTACATATACGATGGATTACTTTTTTTCTAAAATATGTAGTTTTCTTACTACATATTCTAGTTGCTGTAACTATTCATTAGCTTCCTCCAATTGTCATTGGTATTGCATCTACAGAAGGTCGATTCATCCATATGCAAACGATTTTGAAGCTACGTAATTTCTGATTGGCTGCTCGTTACAGACTTCGACTGAGATATGCAAACGACTATATCCTGCATAAGCAAATTGACAATGGCAGTTCCTCATTTTTTTCCAACGTGCCCGAGTGAACCGGTTTTGGAAAAGCTATATTAGACTCGAATGATAGAAATGCAAGAGTTAACTCGGCATGTTACCAGAGTGAAGTTCTAAAGTAGAACCATTGTACTGAAATTCCTGCTTTGCACGGAAACGACGCAAATAAAGTATGGATCCACCAGAACAGTGGCTTTCATAGCGAAGATGGCGGGAGAAACTGGAATTCGAAGCATACCCTTTGGTGCCAAACCTATCAAATCTTCCCGATGCTGCTCCCATGGACTTTTGTGCCTTTGTGCTGCTGAAACAGCTCTTGGAAACTGCCGACCGCGAAAAGTCGAAGGCTTATGGAAAACTGTTAAAGAAAAATGGGACAAGTTCGATGCAGAGCCATCGTCCGACAACATGGACATCCGTTAGACAATATTAGATGGTGGCGGCAGTACGGATTTTTTTTTTACAATTTCACATTATGAATCGTTTTCATAAGGCTGAATTAACCTTCTGTACATTGTTCGAATATAGAAATTCGATTGGTCGGGTCCATATCGACAAATCTGTCATTTGGACCGTATGAGATAAATCGGATGTCATTTTGTTCAGATTCAGAGACGTAGCATCCTCTGTGTAACAGTCTGCATCATGGCGCACAATTCCGATATGGTTGACCTAGTTAAGTCTTTATTGCCTTTTGCTATTGACCATCCGAGTGAATGGTTAATAAGACTGCTCCTTTTGCGATTGAGATGAAACCACATTTAAACAGTGAAGAGAAACGAGCATTTGCTTACATTGGAGAGCGGTACACCCTCAGGAGATACAAACCGCCAACCGGAATGAAGTTAAGGACCATGAAAGCACGTTCAGGAAATCTTGTGGCCCTCGTGTTTGCTTTCTTGTCACGTTTATAAGGGAAAGTTTATTTACTTCTCTGTAAAAAGATGCTCTCCCACATAGAGTATGAGAAATGCAGAGGCTTCATAAGCAGTTATCGTTGAACATCAAGAATTGGATCAGCTCAGCTCTTATTGATTGCGCTTAGCAGAATCTGTCACAAGACAACAATTTTTTTCAGCCCTTATCACGCTTTAAATCAGCATCAATTGTGGCTTACTGCGCATTTTTATGACAATTTTTGTATAATGACTGGTTGCCTTTTTTCTCCTAAAGCATTACTCAACGTGACGCTTTTACACCACCAAATAGAGTAATTTCTCTTGCACGAATGGTATATTTCTGTTTCTAGTTAAGTTAAATTGGATTATGAAACATAAACAAAAAGAGTTGAGTGAGGAAGGATGGCGTTTTATGTGACAAAAAAGTGAGCTGCAGATTGAAAGGGAAGATCTACAAGATGGCGATGATGTACGGGGCTGAGATAATGGCACTGATGAAGAGGCAGGAAAAGAAAATGGATATTGCAGAAATTAGATTGCTTCGATGGATATGTGGTGTAACTAGGAAGGACAGGATTAAAAATGAACTCATTAGAGGAAGTGTCAAGGTGGGTCCTGTGAGTAGAAAGATTCAAGAAAGCAGATTGAGATGGTTCGTTCACGTAGAACGAAGAGATGAAGACTATGTGGCAAAGAGGATAGTAAAGTTGAAGCTTCCAGTAAAGAGAAGAGTTTAGAGGCCCAGGATAGATAAGGTAAATGAAGATCTCTGGGAGAGAGGATGGCCAAGGAGGGAAGCTCTAAATCGTGAAAGGTGGAAGAAAAGAATTAAGGAGAGCAATGCTGACCCCATATAAAAATGTAAATGAAAAAAGCTCAGATAATGAAAGAAAGAAAGTTGAGTAAGGAAGGATACACGGCTGCTAAAGTCTACTGCATAAAGGGCTCAGAAATGTGTAGGTGAGATGACAACTGATAAGAGTAATATGCGAAGAGGCTGAAACCGAGTGTTGAAGACAAATCGCTGGAAGACATTTGACGATGAATTGTTCCAAAATGAATATGACAAGTGTTTTCAGAAGTGGTAGAGAGATTTTAAGTAGTGCATGTTGATGTGACTGTCTCATGTTTATGCTTCATGTTGTTAATAAAAGATTACAACCTGAGAGGCTTTATTTTCAATACAACCTTCGTATTTATCCATTCATATCGATTTCGTTCTTAAGCTCCCTTCGGTGTGCTTCGTTTTTGTTTTGTTATTTTTTATAGCGCAGGGTTTCTTTATTTGAGTTAAAAATCAGTTTAAGAGGCGAAACGTAACTCAAAAAAATGATAAATAAAGTGTAAATAGGCAGAAAGAATTGGTTCTTTGCACGCAAAATCATTTTTGATAAACGATATGAAGCAAAAGATGAAACAAACTGTATCAGTTGGCATAGCTTAATTAATTTAAAAGGCATGGAGTGTTAACAAGGTTCTACCGAGTCTCTTACTTTCATCTCCTGAAAAATATGGTATGCTTACAAAAAAGCATTCATTAGAGTGTTCAGTCTTGGATAATTTACTTAATTTTTTTTTTAAATAATGAATAGTTTCGGTCTAGATTTAATGATGGTCATTGTATTTCTGCGGTGAAGCAGTTTGGGGAGGGAAAAAAACTTTCTCCTTCCTTCATTTGCTCGTGAATAATGTGCAATCAATATCTTGGGTTTCAATTAATTTTCGTTTTATTCTTGGTTTCTTCGAATTTCCTCTCGCAGCGAAGATTGTTGTTTTTAAAGAATTTTTTTCGTCCACTCCCAATTCCATGTTTTATTTCTACACCGCGTTTCTTTGAAAAATTCGACTTAAGCGTAAATTGTTTTAAAAAATAAAAAGGAGAGGCGACTTTTAATTAATTATTTGCTAGAAGTCGCTGTTTTGAGAATAGAGGAAAAATCAAAAAGCCCAGTGGTCCGCAAATTTATTTATTAAGTCTTGAAATATGCATTAAGATCCTTAGAAATGAATTCAGATTATTTCTCTTAGACTTGTATGGGTTTATGCTCGCGCAAAATTATATTCTGATTCTTTAATCTATGAAATAAAAAAAAATCGAAATGCATTAGTTTTACCGTTTCACCGTATCGCTCCAATTCCCCATAAGAAATAAACTCTTTCTCTTCGAGTATTTATTTTGTAAAAAATCATGAAATTACCTTGTTATTATTACAATGCAACTCAAAAGTAACTTATTCTTCAGTGACTGATTCATTTTGAAAATGTAATTCGTTGATAATGTTATTTCAACCATGTTTATCGATACCTTTTGAAATTTAATCCGAAATCGTAGAGGTTACAAATTCTATGACACCAGCGCCATCTTTTCATGAGATTTATAATATATAACAAACAAAAAACAGCGTGTGTACGAACGGTGTGTACAAAATTTTAGGGGTGTCAGAGGACCTTATTTTGATTATATCTTGCCAATGCACTAGATGTCGCAAATGAACCCTTGATACATAAAAAACTGTCAAACATCATATACAGAACGGGGTTGCTTGAGAAGATTCCCTTGATTGTCCGAAAATCAAGTTATTTCTTGCTGGAGTAACTTTTATGCTGGATTCTTGCAAAGTTCATGACAAACCAATGCGGCCAACTTGATTTCTGGGCTCGCATGTGATAGGATGTCAGAAGAATTCTCTTTCTCAGCCCTGCGATCAATGTTGCATCTTATTGGTCAGAATTACATGGATATGCTTAATATATACGCTATACTTTTGAATAATAATTGAAAAATAATGCGGACGTGGATTTTAAACGGAAAAAAATTATATGGATTGATTAAATAACCAAAATAACATTGTGAATAAATCTTTTGGCATCCGTTTCATGTCCTCCTAGAAAGCGTTCTTGAAAGGAATGATAAAATAGCTCCTGCAGCTAAATATCCATAAGTAATAAAAACATAAAAAATTCGCCTGTTTGTGAATTTTCAACGTCTAAATTAATTATACCAGTTTTATACTTTTAACCTTTACTTAACCATTTACTGCAGAAGACAAGAAAGACCTCTACATTTTTGAATTAACAATGTGACTTTCGTCCCTCACCAAAAAGGCATTTCCTTATAATACGGTAAACAATAGGAACAAATTTCCTTTTGATATTAGAAAAAAATAAATGAAGTGTGTGTATAGGCTTATGTTCCAAACTCGGCTTGCATTTTAAATTTTTATTCAAATAAGATTTTATTAAATTATATGAGGATTGATTTATCCCAGTGGGAGCATTGAAGCTTAATATTATTATTATTATTATTATTATTATTATTATTAGTTTTTTTTCTTTCACTTGCAAAGGGACAAGCACTAGCAAATCGGGACTCGATTGCCCATTTGAGTTTAGTGTGAATCGTGTCATTAGCATCGTCTTATTAATGTGTTGGTTGGTGTTTTCTTCCCTAAAATCTCTGTGACTGCTTTATATTGTGAGTTTAATTTCCACTCTTCTCGAAGGACGCGTAGGGGGTTTGTGATAAAACCCTCTGCTAGCTGGAAATCTTTTCTTTCTCGGATTAATCCGGTTTATAAATTAATTCATAATTACACAGGGTATTTTAATGACATTGACCTTTCGCTTGCCGAAGGTTTGCATTTAAATTTATTTTCTTAATTTTTTTTTTCCCCTATTTAGTGAATTTTTTTTAAAGTGTTCATCATCATTAATTGGTTTTTTGTTTAGTTTCGTTTTTCTTTTTTTTTTCTTTGTCTATTTGTAACTATATTCTGTTTTTCTTTATGGTTATTATCTTTTACGTTTTATAAATTATGTTTATTTTATTCTATTATATTTGATTTACTTTTTGTTTTTGTCCGTTCAGTTGATTTAAGTTTCTTCTACTTGTTTGTTCATTAACAGGGTTCGACCCTCCAGATTTTCTGGTGGTCTCTTCCCCCGTTGTTGTTACATTATTATTATTATTATTATTATTATTATTATTATTATTATTATCAATTATATTTAGAGTATTTGCTTCACTTCATTCTCCACATTTTTGAATATGATTGCTTTTCATTGAATGAGCTATTTATTCTGATTGATTCAAGCGTAGCACTCGAGATCAAAGCTTCAAATTTGGCCGAGGACAATTGGAATTTTTTTCAGAAGAAATTTTTATGGTCCCAAGAGCCTCATATAGCAGTCTGCGTGTTGACAGAATACTCGCAAAAAAATTCCATCCAACTCCTTCAAATGAAAGTCTCCTTTTTTCAAATGAACTTAGCAGTTGAACTTGGCATTCAATTTGGTCATTATCCACCTTTATCCGTTATTTTCATTACTTAAGTAAAAACGACTTAAAAGCACAATTTTCAATTTTGCATATAATTACTTCCTAATTATAGAATAAGTCTCCGTTCAACGTCTCCCCTTCAAATTTGGAACCAAATGTTTCGGAACTCATTGTGCAATTTATTCAAATATGAGCCTCTCTTCCAGTCTTGCAAAATTTTTTTCAATTGTTTTATCCTAAATGGGATGCACATCTTGAAATAAGTAAAAGTTTCTTCTTCGATTTTTACATTACCCTAGTTTGATA
Source organism: Rhysida immarginata (assembly GCA_023313115.1). Lineage (NCBI taxonomy): Eukaryota > Metazoa > Arthropoda > Chilopoda > Scolopendromorpha > Scolopendridae > Rhysida > Rhysida immarginata. The sequence goes on along the minus strand of JAHWFO010034949.1, from coordinate 2,183,621 downwards.
ATTGAACAAAAAAATAATCCTCCCGAGGAAGGTATAGGAAAATAGCGGAAGCCCTGAGTTCATCTATTTTTATCCCTTCATCTGCATTTTTAAACCCCCAATTTTTTTAATCAAAAAATTGATTTTCTCGAACCTAGTATTTAGAAAATATAAAAAACCTTGTCTCCTTTCTTTTCTCATCTTTTTCGAACGACAAATGATATATCACATGCCATATTTCACTATAGTTCTAAAGACCAAGTGATCGCCACCCCCACAAGTCCGATCCCACTGGGACAATTTGGCCCAAACTTCATGGTAATGTAAATTTTGCTTAGAGGAATCTGCATATCGATGCTATCTTCTAAACTAGATCATATTTTTCTGTACAAATATGATGATCTTGGTCACAGTAAGTCCGTTTACCTTAAATTCGAACTTGGTCTGTTTTTCCAGCGTACAGACTATATACAGTATTAATACAAATGCAATTTTCAAGCATGAAACGATTCAGAGATGAATTATCAGCAAAACTTGAGAGTTATTTTATTATTATTTATTTCCCTTGCTTCCCAGTAAAAGACACCAGAGATCTAGAAAAACAATAAACATAGCCTTTTAGGTTTTTAAACTTAAATTTATTTGAAGGTTCTTCTTGAAGGACCGTCCTTTCTCTCGTTTCGCAATTTCGCTTTCCACTTGTTATGATTCCAAACACAACACCCATTCTTCCTCCTACTCTTTTATTATTCGCTTCCATACACACACATATCTACCAACAGAGAGTGAGTGAGAGAGAGAGGGGGAGAGGGAAAGCACTCTGTCACCATCTGCCGCTTGTAATTTTTCGCATACGACAAATATTATTCAATCTGCCATCGAATGGTGCTCACCACACGCGGCGACCATCACTCCGTGTGACGGGCAAAAGTGAAAGCTTCCTTTCGAAGCCCTCTGCGTGTTTTCTTTTCTTTCGAAAATATCCGGTGATTGATCAAAATATGGCCGATTTTTGCTTCCGTCCACTGTACGGAAAGAAGGAGAGAAAGAGAGAAATGAAGACAGAGGGCGAAAGCGTGTGAGTGAAAAAGACGAGGAGGAAGAACCAATAAGGGAAAAGAAAGGAAGACTGAAGCAGTTTTGCTTCTATTCTTTATGAATGATTGGAAAGCGAAAGAGAGATGGAGAAAGAGAGACATCGGGTTTCATGTCGTGTTTATCTTGAGGGTTTTCTTCCCCCCTCCATCCCTCGTCATTGCTCTTTCGTCGCAACTCCAATCACGTGACATCCGTCCCTTTTTTTCTTTTCTTTTTCTAATAAGGATAACGGTATTTGTATTAGTTTCATTTGTCATGAGTATCGCTCCTTCCTTTCCTCCTATATCAAAAGCCTCTCCCGAATGTCTAGACGTCATTTTTATCTTCTCCGTCAGCCTCTCCCTCGGCTTGACATTAATGTAACCCATTTAGGAGGAGGAATAATTCAAAATAAATTTATTCTCCTTCTTCTCCTCCTTCACCCCCGCTATCTAACTTCTGTATCGTTTCCCAAATTACCTTGACAAAATTCGATTAGACGATTCCGTTTCGTCGATATCATTGACTCGAAAGTAAATGAAAAAAAATTCGAGACGCTTTTTTGGCTTATTAAGAAACACCTAATTTGGAAGAGAAATTGTAAAAATGCAACAAAGACTCAAATTGAATGTGCTTTAGTTTTAAATGGAGGATGCTTCCGTCTTCCTTCCTTCTCTTGTAGAAATCACAATGCTAGTGAATCAGAATAAATTATTTTCTGTTATATCTCTGGATTAAACAAGTTATTATTTTAATTTTAAAGCTGTATAATAGGCCTAAGAATCGTTTTACAAACCCCAGATGATAGACTCTGATACAGTCCGAAAAGCTTGGTCCGCAAAACACAAGAAAACGTACCAAAACAACTTCCTGATCTGACACTTAAAATATCTCCTGCCAAAATAACTTTAATAACTGCTATCGTTTGCCTACTATTCCATTTTAAAAACAGTTATTTTTTTTGGATACTTTGTATATAGTTGTGCATGTCTCATGTTGAAAATAAAATGGTTATGGGGTCATTCGGATACTTCTATGCTTGCCAGTATTCTTGCCAGTATGGAATTTATACTTACCTCTTCGATTTTGATTAAATTTTATTTTACATGATAATTTAATTTTACTAATTTAATAATAAATTTCGAGATGGTTTCCACTCGAAATATATTAAAATTTTTGTTCACATTATTAAATGTGATATTCGGAATTACTTTGCATAAAATGAAATCTAATTTATGTGGTAAGAGGTTCTTATTCCCCTTCATATGCAGACAATTCCATATCCGTGCTTTTGAATGTTAGCTCTTATTCAATCATCGAACCTCTTATACTTCTAGATCCATTAGAACGAGACCATCCAATTATGCCGATTACTAAAAAAGGCCCATAATAACGTTTCCATGCCAAAACTTAAACAGCGTTGACATGAGAAATTTTATTAAAATTTACTCAAACAACCCGGTGAACTGTGAATTGTGGAACTTGTGGAATTGCCTCTTACCAAAACCTCTGATAATCCGGAATTGCCAAAACACAAAATGAAAAAGTAAGAAGCTGTGGAATTGTTTGTATAAAAAGGAAAAGCACATTATAGTAGAACTTCGACAATTCGAAATGCAAGGGAAGAGCAAATTGTTTCGATTATAGAGGTCTTCGATTTATCGAGGTTAAGTAAAACAAAATTCGAATTATCGAGGTTCGAATTAAAAAGTGCACATTTATTTTTTTTCTATTTATTGGGGATGGTTATTCAATTTATAGTGCAAATTATTTAGTCAATTGGAATCGAGTACGCTTATAAAGCCAATCAGAACCGCTTATGAATAAAACCGGTCAGAACCGCTTCAGAAATCTTTTACCAGGAAAGAGGACATCAATTCTTATGACATCAATTCGACTTAGAGGTCCAGAATGGCAAAATTCTATTTGTTAGCAAATTTATTTGCGTTAACTTCGATTTATAGAGGCTAACTTTCCTCAAAAATATTCGATTTATGGAGATGCTATTATGTCGAATTATATTTAGCCCCGGCACGGAAGGGAATAGACTGAAACTTCGAATTAAGGAGGAATTCGATTTATCGAGGTTCTACTTTACCACAAAAAACATCTGATATGAAACACCGGATATATATTTCGAAGGCTTGAGACCTTGCCACATCGAAAACATGTGGATCTTTGTAGTTCGTGTTCTTCTTTAAAGTGGCTTGCCGTTGAGAATGAATGCATAGATTTCAAAATTCATATCTGGCATTTCATATATCGGATTTCTTTTGTATTAACAGGTTCTTCTTTCATATAATTACACAAAATATCAAAAAATTTGGTTTGTTTCTGGTATCCGAATCGCGATTTTGAAATCTAAAACAAGCGCTTCCAGTTATGTCAGAAAAAGCATTAAGATAAATAGCAACATTGGCATTCAGTTTCCTCTCTGTCAAATCTGGCGCTAAGTGATACCATTGACATCCTTGGAACTCAATAGTCACCCCCAAAGGGAGGCAGCTTTATTAAAAAAAGAAGTTTTGTAAAATTTTTGAAACATCCATTCTTTGAAAAGAACTCGTTTATTTTCCCCTTTTTCTTTCCCTCATCTTAATAAAACATCACCTTATTTTCTTATTATCGATAAGATCGTTTGCAGTCCTGTGAAAGCCGAGAAAGAAAACTTTGATCACGAACCGATCTTGATTCGAGCGTAGTTTCGAGGAAGACGACCGTCACAAAGCAAACAGAGTCGCCGTGCCGCAAGCCACCGAACGCCGAACGAGCGACACCGTAGGAGCGAAGGAAAAAATGAGCCAGGGAATTATAATCCAGCAGAACGACGACGAAGTAGCAAAAGGAAGCGAGGACGATGGGAGGGGGTAAGTCGAGAAAGAGTGACGTCAGAGCGAAGGTTTGAAAGTCTCCACAAACAGAATTGATCACCGTTTGGCTGCAGGGGGTTGGCGGTAGTGATGATGATGAGGGAGAGGGCAATGTGTTTGCGTTGCCGCTGTCATTTTGTCCACAACATATTTGTCGCTATCTGTGTTGTCACAGAAAAGAAAATGTTTACGTGAAAATTTTAATCGAAATGAGAAGAAAAATGAAGAGAATTTTTTTTTTACATTTTATACGAATTAACATTTAAAAAAAAAGCTCAAATCGTTTTATTTATCACGCGAATGTATGTTTATATACAAGGGAGCATATATACTTTAACTTGAATAATGCCATTAGAAGAATGAATTTAGACGAGAAACAAGCATCAATAAATGTAAAGCGAATATGTATTACATTGATTGCCATATATCTTCATACATCCAATTTGATGTAGTGAAACATTATAATAACCATACAATCCAAAGTGAATAATAACCGGAGACCAATGGTGTAAAGATGACTTTGTCAGGAAAATTAACCAGAACTTAAAAGTGTTACGAAAAAGTGATTCGGTTACTACTGTAACTCACTAACCAAAAATGCAAAACAATAATCATTAATCAATAATCTATTAACAAGTAATTAAATATTTTAAGCAGCTTAGTTTTTTATTTTTTTTTAACATTTTTCAGACCCTTTGTTAAGTACGAAGGGCGTTCACATTTGATCTAGGCTTCATTTTTTGTAAATTTCATTATTGTAAAAATTTAAACTATCGTTGTTGGAATGGCAACTACCGCCTGTCATGCAAATTAAACAAAATGGCGAACAGCGATGTGTCCACAAAAGTGGTGGACAACGAATAATCATCAAGTTTCTCCACAACGAAGGTGTGAAAGCATCTATAATTCATCAGAAACTTCAAAGACAGTTCATTGAGTCATGTTTGTCTCGATCATCCGTCTTTGCTTGATGCTAAAAGTTTGAAGGAGGGCGAAAATCCATCGGCAATGAACCTCATAAGGCAAGGCAATGATGGCATCAGCGCACGTACAAATTAGCTGATAAGGGACAACAGGCGGATTCATGTCCGGGAATTGGCTTCAACCATCGTCCACGATAAGCTGAAATTCAACAAGATCTGCGCCAGATAGTTCCCTAAGCAACTCTCCGAAGATCACAAAACCACCCGGGTGGAAATCTGTTCCATATTGCTGCAAGTTGACAGTTTCCTAAGGCGTGTTGTGACCACCGACGAGACATGGATTTATCACCATACTCCTGAAAGCAAGCGTGCGAGCATGGAGTAGCGACACTCAGACTCACCACGACCCAAGAAATTCAAGATGACACCGTCGGCAATGAAAGTAATGGTGATTGTATTCTGGGACATTAAGGGTATCATTCATGTCGATTTTCTGGAAGAACGTCGAACCATAAATGCACCCTACTACTGTGACATTTTGAGGGCGTCCCTGAAGTCGACACGAAGGAAAAAAGCGATCAGGTTTCTTTATTAGTGGTGTTTGTTTTCTGCAAGTCAATGCCAGACAACACAAAGCCAAAGTGACTATAGGCACACTGACGGAACTCAAGTGGGTCTTCTTACCACATCTTCCATACAGCCCGGATCTCTCCCCTTGCGACTATCACCTTTTTGGACAATTGAAAGAGTTCTTGGGAGAGCAGAGGTTCGGTTCTAATGAGGAAGTGAAAAAGGCTGTCCTGACATGATTTAGACACCAGCCTGAATATTTCTTGTGAACCGGTATCCAGGTGCTCCCAGAACGCTGGAAAAAAATTTGTAGAGAAGCAAGCAGAGTTATTTAAGAAAGGTGTGTGTGTGTGTGTGTGTGTGTGTGTGTGTGTGTGTGTGTGTTTATAGTTTCCTGATTTTATAAAAAATAAAGTTCAGGTCAAATTTGAACGCCCCTCGTAATATCCAAATGTTGCTGGCCATTATATAGAAATTCACATACGCAGGCAGAACAATCGTTAAATTTTAGCCAAAGTAATTTTTAACTAAATCGGCTTAGAAAATAACATTTCGTGGACTAATATTGAAAATCACTAAAGCTTCTGCTATTAACTTGTGCTATTCTGATCACATTCGTAATTACCCATGAGAAGTCGACATGTGATTCGCATCACCTGATTAAAGATTAATATAACACAAAAGACTGAAACAAATTTGAACGGGTTTTTAAAGCTGCTTTAGAATAATGGGTTTCTGCAAGGCATTTTTATATTTTTATAACTGTTAATGTACGATTGATTATATTACAAAATTGCATTCTTCTCGACTCGTTTTTAAAAATTGACAAAAGTGTTGACATCGCAAGCATTTATGTTAAAAATTGTGAAGACATCGTCCACGTATCTGAACCAACAATCGGGAAAGTAAAAACCGGAATTCTTCAGGATATCCTCGAAGGCTTAGCTTTATTAGAGAGAACTTCGTAGAATATTTTAGGCCAAATGCTTTTTGGATTAAACAGTTATAATAATTGATTTTTGACGAGATCAGGATAATACTCGATCTTGATTAATTCCATGAAACAAGTCCGTTTTTGATACTTCATACTTCACTTTAAACCTTGTGTTTAATTATTTATCAATTTACTTGCCGAAAACATATTTATTCTCAAAATATATAACCTTTATCTATAATTTAGAAACAGTTACCCATTTACTTATATGATTATTCCACATTATACCTAATAGCCTAACACTGTAATTCACCCATCTCCTACATATGTTTTATAAACATAACAGACTACTAGTGTGATTGCTTGATCGCAGCTAGAGAAAAATTCAAAGAAGCAAGAATTTCTTCTTAACTTATGGAATACAGAAAGCTACAATGAGAATGGTTTATACAAAGTTTTTAATATTCCAACTATGTCATAGCAGTTCATATTTCAATACTCACTGAAAGGTATAGTCAAACCACAAGATCTAGAGCCCTGAACGGAATGATCGATTCTGGAAAAAAATCTGTTGTGGGCATCACGGGACTCAATTATACGAAACTTTATTGAATTCTTCAGTTTTGGTACTTCAAATGTAGTTCTTCAAAAACAGTTCTTCAAATTCATTTCTTCAAACTCTGACGTCAGTCAAACTCTGACGTCACAAACTGCTCCACGCAAACAAAACACCATAGACGTGAAAGGAAATCAGTTGTGTACACCATAACAAAAAACATGTTTGGCCCAGGCGATTGCAATCAAAATGGGAGGTGCACAACTAGATGTTACAACTGTCCTATAAACAAAATTTCAACATTCTACTGCTAACCGTTTTTGAGAAATGCGAGATATACATGTACGTAACGTACAGATGTCACACCGAAACACGTCAAAATGGATTCAGGGATGGTCAAAAAGTATATTCCGTTGAAATCTGAAAACCGAAATTTTCGCGATTACAATACTTGCTTTACTTCTACAAGGAAGTAAAAAGGGAAGTTAATTCTCAGGCATAACCTAATATCTTAATTTCCCGTCCAAGAATTATCACTCGTACTCACCTTCTCCAGTTTATAATCATTATTATTTACTTGTGAGTTCATCAACTTTCTGATGGTTTGGAGTGGAGAAATTCTCGATCTGCGGGCCAGGTTCCCGTCTCCCATTGGGCTTTCAACCGTGACAACTTGGTTGTCTTTAAGACACCTTGAGACAGCTTGGCTGTCCAGGGGCGAGTTTTTGGACTTGAGATCGCGGTTTAGTAAGCATCGCTCATACGTCAAAATTGCGTAATATCAAAGCCTTCCAATGGCAATTGCTCTGATCTTACGCAATTTTGACGTATGAGCGATGTCTCTTTAAACCGCAATCTCAAGTCCAAAAACTCGACCCAGGTGTCTGCGATAGCCCAATTGGTAGAGGCGTCGGCCATGATAATCGAGGTTCCTGATTCGAATCCAGGTCGCAGAATTTTTCCTTCCATTTTTCAATCGAAAAATCATTACCTATGCTTGGAGAGCATCTCCAGTTTATAATCATTATTATTTACTCACCTTCTTTTGTTAATCGAACATCCCAATCACGGCTCTAGATCTTACGGTTTGATTATACACTGAGTGGGCAGTTTATTAGGATCACCCATGCAAATCCGTTAGCATAAAACTATAAAGCGAGCATAAAAATATAAAGTGGTTTGACCGTCACAGTGGGGAAAACAAAGGATCTGAGCGACTTCGAGCCCGGGATGATAGTTGGTGCCCGGCGAGGTGGACTGAGTATTTCCGAAAGCACACGTTTTCTAGGCTTTTCCCGAACAACCACTTCAAGGGTTTACCAGGGCTGGTTAAACAACCAAAAAACAACCAGGAGGAGACAAGCCTGTGGCAGCAAACGACTCGTCGATCCAAGGGGTGAGCGTAGGAAGGGAATGCTTGCTCGTGCGAATAGAAACGTCACGACACCTCAACTAACCATGTACGACACTAGACCTCAGAATAACATCTCTGAACGCACTACACGTCGTACGTTGACAAGAATGGGCTACAACAGCTAACGGCCAGTCCGGGTACTTTTGTCCCCACCCAAAACTGCAAAAAAACGTCTCCAATTTGCCCGTGATCACCAACACTGAACCGTCGACGACCGGAAGAAGGTCTGCTGGTCGGATGAATCCCGTTTCCTATTGCACCATGCAGATGGCCGATGCAGAGTTTGGAGAAAACAGCACGAAGCGATGGACCCCTCCTGTCTGATTTCCACTGTTCAGGCTAGTGGAGGCTCTGTAATGGTCTGGGGAATGTTTTTCTGGCATACTCTTGGTCCGCTGATACCGGTAGAACAACGCCTTAATGGTCAGGGCTACCTGAACATTGTTCCCGACCACGTTAATCCCTTAATGGCTACTGTGTTTCCCTCATCGGAAGGACACTTCCAGCAGGACAATGCTCCGTATCACAAGGTTCCAGGAGCACGATAATGAATTCAACTTACTCCTCTGCCAACCACAGTCCCCGGATTTAAACCCAATCGAATGAGTTGGAACGGTTTATTCTATGCATGGATCCACCACCATCCAATAAGCATGGATCCACCACCATCCAATAAGCATCAACTGGGAGCAGCTGTTGCATCCGCATGGACAAACATCAATGAACAATGCTTCCAGTGGCTAATTGAATCCATACGACGACGAAATCGTGCTGTTATAGCTGCTAGGGGTGGCGCAACACAGTATTAGGGGGGGGGGGGGATGTTCCTAATAAACTGGCCACTCAGTGTATATTAATGCCTGGAATTTTTCTTGTAGCAATATTTGAAGGTAAAAATCTACGGCAATAAAATAGAAAATGTACTACATTTGTTCCAAAGACTGGTACATATGTCATGAAGTGGTCACAAACCAGGCGGTAATGCGCCAGCAAGATTGACGGATATTTTGAACACGCCTTGCTTACTGATTAACCATGCACCTTACAGTGGATATTGTAATACTAATTCTTATGAAATATTAAAAAAATTATGACATTTCTTACACTATTTCTGGTTATTGGAATCCACTTTATTGCGAATTCATCATCTTATATGGATCTACTCTTATGTTAATTGTATCTTGCTCCGGAAAGTTTAACTATTATCCACTTTATGTGGAAAAATTGTAGCATAATTGCTGATTGTATTCAAGAATCAGCGCCTTTAAATGTCGAAGTCAGTAAAGAAAAAAATCCGATTTAGATTCGATGCTGATTTTTACAGTCTCATAATAAAAAATTTTCAACATTGATATTAGAAGTTTCGTTTCGTCAACTTCATAAATATATAAGGGGGTTTAGCTTTTGTCTTAATTTATGGTTCTTCGATGCCCTTCAATCAGTATATTACGATTAAAATATGTGATTTGCTAAAATATTGTTCTTCTTCAATCTGCAGGTTTGTTTAAGTGCCAGTGGCGATTCGTGAAGTATACACGAACTTTCTCATCCACTTAAATTATTGAGCCCTATAGTATAGCGAGTCGTTTCAAAACACGCACGTCTAAAAAAGAAACTCCTTTCAAATTGGAGTACGCCCCTTGATGCATCCTTTGCATTGAAAGCAAAACATTGTCCGCAGTTCTTAGATGCTAACTTCTTTCTCTTTTTTTGTGCTATGTATGTGCTTATTGTTTCCATTCGACTACAAATGTTATTTACCCTCCGTTCCCTTTCTTCTGCCTGAAGGTAAAAAGAGGGAAGCGTTTTAGTGTAAAATCGAAACCCTAATCGAGCCGTTTCGTTATTCACTCCTTTTGCTGCGACGCATTGATTGGGAGATGTCCAGCGACGTCAAAAGGCAGCAATGTTTTCCTCTTTTTTTCCTCATCTGTTTAGTTGGAAGAAGAAATTGAATGGGAAAGAAATGAGCGGAGGGTTTGAAGATGAAGACGAAAAAAATAAAATAAAAAAAGGAAAATCCCCCCAACTGAATGGAGCTTAGTGACCAACTCTTGATGACTTCGTTTCTCGTTTACCCTTGGGTACTACACCCTTGGACGTTTGATTTTTCTTATTGCTGCTTTTATTTGCATTCTGTTTTGCTTCAGTTTTTTCTTCGTTCTTTCTTTTCTCCTCCTCCTTCCAATCGATCTGCCTCATTTTGTAGATGTCTCGGCTATTTTACTGATTGGGTCCCTTGTCTTGTGTGTATGTATGTATATGTGTGCATCTGACGAGCGCTTTTTTTTTACTTGGTAGCATTTCCTAAAGTTGGCCAATTCCCACATGGGGAGCATTTTAGAAGAAACAAAGAGATGAACAGGGAGGAGGAAAGATGGGAGGAGAAATGGAAAGTCATAATGGGAAAGAGGGGAAACAAAGTTGGAAGGATGGCCGAAAAGGAAGATGGAGAAAAAGTACAAATAAACGAAAAGGGAAAAAAATTCTAATAAAATAAAAAGGAAGGCAAGAGCAAATGAACTTCTTCTACCGATTGTGATTGTTCTCGTTATGGTCGTTGTCTATTTTTTTTTGCGTTCTCTGCTCCGTCTTTTCTTCTGTTTTTCTCTTTTCAAAATGATCTAAAACCAATAATAAAAAATTTAATAATTCACTATCTGATTTCTGTACTTTTTTCATTGACAGAGAGGGCTTCAAACTTTTAAGCACAACTCTTATCGAACGTGATTTCCAAAAGCAATAACCTAATAAAATGTTTATGACCATCTGGAAAACACAACACATGCAAAAATCGTTTTCGTTTTAAATCGTATTTGCTTTCATTTCTCTCTCTCTCTCTTTCTCTCTTTTTTTTCACTCCAGCAAGAACAAAATTAGGAATGGAGGGTAGACGGAGGAATAAAAGAAAAGATTAGATGTAGCATCAATTTTTTTCCTTGCCCTCCTCTTTCAGATTGCCTAATTTCTGCACTGCTCTAAAAATTATCTCTTTCTTTCGTTCCTCTCTCTCTCTACCCCATAGCCATCATTTCCACCACTGCATTGAGGTTTCGCGAAATAATTATTTCTGCATCAGGGAGCAGAAATAATTTGAGATTGTAGGAAAGGTTTTCCCCTCTCTTCTTTTCTTTATCTTCTTCCTTTGATTCTACTGATTTCTGACTCCGACTGGATCCGTCCTCCCTCCTCCACCACCCCCATTATCCCTTGCTTTTACTCCCTACCCCCTCATCCAGCCACCCTTTGCCAATCCATTCACAACCCCACAGTGTTCTTATCTGTTGTGCCTTTCATAATTCATTTGCCAAAAGAGGTTTTTCCCTTTTCCCCCTCTCTTCCCGATTTCACCGAATGAAACTGGATTTTCTAACTTCAACAAAGGAGGGCGTCGCAGGGAAAAGCGCTCGTTCGCTCGCCTGGAAATGGTTAAAGGAAAAGGGAACGGAGTGAGAGGCTTTTTCCTCAGGACTTAAAGCTTAATCGTCCAACACTGGAGAAGGGTTTTTTTTTGCGTCTGGTCTAACCTCTCCCTTTCCTGTTGTTTTTTCCCCTCTTATTTTTTTTATTTCAATCGTTCCTAGATGATAATAAGATAGAGAGCCTGTAGTACCCAAAATATTAATTCCTTCTTTATGATATGAAGTTAATGCGCAGAATAATGAACAGTTGTAAAAACAATAAATATGAAAAACGTGGTTTCTTAAAAAAATTAGTGCACGCGCCGACATTTTATTATTTTGCTAGCGTTTTATAATTTATATGTAACTAAAAAAAAAGAGACTTCGATCTTCATTTATCAATTTACCTTTGAAATAATTAGTTAACACAAATATACAGCCTGGCCCAAAATCTAACCACCAAGTTTTAAACATCAATGTCTCAGGTAATACTAGGTGTAATTATTAGAAATTTGTGTGGTGTGCTCTTAGAATTAAGGCAATTTGTTTAACGGTGAGATTTGTGGACCAGTGTTTTTGGAGAGAAATGCCATCGCAAAGGTACAGACAGGTAGGTACTTGAGAACCAGTTCATTCCTGTCATTCAAGAGTTATGCAGGTCTGACTTCACGCATGTACGTCCTTATCGAAAAACGGCCATTTTCGAACTGTTGCATGAATTTTTCGGACAGAATATCATCATCACACGAACATAGGGGTGTAGGGGTGTCCGGATACTTTTGGTAGGGCAATGTACGTGGTTACCTTAACCTGCATCTTTCAGAAAGCCACATCGGTTGTACTGGGTCGAATGATACGCCCTTGATGTTGTGGCCACCCAGGTCATCACTATGGATATCCCATATTTACCTGACCTCAAACTTGGTCCACAAATTCTAACGGTTAAACAAACTGCCTTTATATCATATAGTTTTCAATCAATTTTACCTAATGTTAGTACTATCTGAGGAACTGACGTTTAATCTTGGTGGGTAGATTTTCGGCCATCCTATATCACTTTGGACCACACTTTCAGGTAATGAATTCTTACAAATTTCATGTGAAAATTTATACATTTAATGGACCTACATATAAACGGCAATGTGGGCTAGGAACGAGCGCATGGACATGCGCACTGAGAGACATGTCGAGAAGCACCACCTAGCGTCGGATACAGCACACTGAAGCAGATTTTCACGTAATGAGTGTGTAGACTCGTGTAATAGTGCAATGGAGCAACGCATGAAGGTCGACGGAGAGACTCTAACGTGGCCGACCAGAGCTGTACAGGACTGGACAGTGGACTTTGTTGCACGACGACGCCCGCCCGCACAATGCGATCCGTGTGCGCAACTTCCTGGCTAAACGCGGCCTAACTGTTCTCGAACATCCACCGTATTTCCCGGATCACGTGCCTGCAGACTTCTTTTTCCCGCCTCAAGGGAGTCCTGAAAGGCATATATTGTGCAGACGTACCGAACACCCAAAGACTTCGAGAGATTCCAAAAGAAGCCTTTGCTGACAGTTTTCAGCAGCTTTACAAACGTTGTCAAAAGTACACTGTGGTCAATGGCGATTATTTTGACGGACAATAAAGGATATTTGTTTGTTTCTTTGTTTTCTGATATCATTAACCGAATTTTTAGACACACCTTGTATAATTATGGCTGGGATAATTTAGCGAGAATGTGAACAGCTGGAGTAAGAGCTACAGTTGACTAGATTATGCATGGGCTTCTTCTTATAAATATTTTTTAAATTATTTTAAATAGTGAACATTGAAGTTATATTTGATGTTCTGAATGTATTTTGAGGTTACAAAAACAAGTTATAACCTGACGTCTGTTTCATACTTCTGCCACCGGCTGCATCCTTATTAGAAGGAGTCCTGTGGTCCGTTTTGAATGAGTTTGCTTAGCGTGTCCTTGATAGCGATTTGATTCTGTTTATTGAATCCATCACGTTCTGGAAACAAGTAAACTCTGTAGGGACCAGTTTCATGGAATACGAAAGATATGGGAGTCCAAAAGCCAATTACTTGATCTCATTTATAACAGATTGGGTCTCTTAGGTGATGAAGAATGTCCCGCTATAATAATTATGAATTAATTGTGAATTGTACTCATATGAACATTATCTTGAATTGTACTCGTTAACACGTGCTTCGTTTGTACATTCATCTCAGTAGGGCTCTCAATCAACCACATCATCACTGTTATAGCTTTGCACAGTCATTACAGAACTTCATATACGTATGCTGGTCAAATTATGCCGTTACGCTCAGCAACTATTCGATTGATTTTCAACCTACATTATTACTTCGTAAGTAGCTTCGCATATACCGGCTTCAGGTTCTGCGATTCATCAACATATGCAATAGACAAGCCCAAATCTCTAAGCAATTTTTATGTAAAACCGTGTTTAATTTCTAAGGAGACAAATGAAACTTGGTCTGGTATTTTCCAAGGGACATTGTAAGGCATCCACGTGTATTGATTATGTTCATAGAGTAGTTTGGATGAGATAAAGAAATTAGACGCACTCTCTCTTTTAGAGTTTTCAAGTGAAACCATGCTGGGACTAATTGTAAAAAGTTCGTTGAAATTATCAAGATGGATACAATAGCATTGCGACTTTAATATCACAGGGGACATCAAGTGCTGGTTAGAGATAATTTATCTTTTTCTTACTGACCTCTTTTAAGAGGCTTGAGCGAGCTGTGTTTCCTTATATGCGATCAGTTTTGTCTCATTCCGTAGAAAGAAAAATTGGATTTAATTTAAAAACGGGGGAAAATCCCCAAAAAAAGTAATAACTAAAGCCCCGAAGCGAGATGGTGGCTTTGGTGTTTTGATTATGCTTTCAAAACGATTCTCCATTCTAACTTGAAATTTGGAGATTCGGGATCGATGCCGTTCGAGATATGAAACCATAAATCATAACCTCTTCCTCCCCTTTCGGAGATCAGTCCGGACTCTTGGTTCGACTCCGTCGTAAATCATAATTGACAGCGTGAACACGATTGGTCAACGGGGGTCCATTCATCCTATGACATCATCAGAGGCGATCCACGTTTCGCACTAAATCTTTGCCTATCGTGAAGAGAATGGTTTAAAAAATATTTCACAGCCAGTGGCGTAATGTATCGAATGTTAATAAATTTAACAATTAAATCAATTGAGCGTGAACGCTTTAAACACTTCATTAACGCCCCAGCAATTACATCGAGCTGTATAATGGAGATGTTAACGGGCGAGGATTACCGCAGTCTCTATTTTTATAAAACTATTCATACTTCATTTCTATTGCCTTGTTAATGTATTTTGTCAGTGGAATGCGAAAAAGTGGTGATAAAGAATGGACACTTCATGAAAAATATTATGTAGCCTTCAGTTAAGAAATGTAAATGCATAATATTAAAGAATTTAAAGAAATTCAGCATAATCTTGCTCGTATATCTACATTTCACTGTAATCTCAAGATTGCCATTCGTGTGATCTACAACAGCTATGGAGAACCTTTTCTTGGCTCATATCCCAGGATCTTGAATCTATGGAGAAAAGGTTTTGGGCTGGCACGTAACGTGCTAGACTACGAGTTCCCTTTTGCTGATCTACAAGAAAACACTAAAAGTTAAATGTATCTTCAAGAACATATACAATTGAGTACAATAAAAATAAGTTTATGATTTAATTATAGGGATATTGTAAGTTCGGGAAATTCATACATAAAAACTATGCAATGGATAGTGGCAATTTTTCCGCCGATAGAACTACAATCTCTCCAAGTTTTTTTTGTTTGTTTTTTTACGAAAGGACCTGCCAGGAGGTATCTCAACATTATGGCAAATTTTCATTGAATTGATTAATTTTATTCAATCTTTCATTGTGGCAAATATTAAATAGGAGAGATTTTGTGCTTTTGCTGTATTAGAGATAAACCGCATGATTGAGAGCCCTGAATGGAATGATCGATTAACAAAAAGGGGGAGTACGGGTTATAATCCCAGGACGGGAGTGCATCACCACTACGCACTGCCTCACATTGCGAATATTGTTACTGAATATCTTCGAAAATTCATGTGAATTATGTTTTTATCTTTCATCCTGCGTATTTTCCAAATATACGCCCGGATAAGACAAGAGGTTTAGACTAAAAACTTTTATAAATATTTTTCAAAATATACTCTCTCACACTGGAAGCTATGCACAGATTCAAAGTCCAGTTCTTGGTGCTTTTTCTCGCCAGTTTTACAACACTTGAGGACCATATTTCGTCACGTGCCATTCTGCAGTGGCAGTTTTGCCAGTTTGCAGGGGAACTGGTGCCACTCTAACTTTTTCGGTTTCTTCAGCGGATGGTCTCCTTGTGTACCCATTCCTTTGACTGCTCTTTAGCCTCAGAGTCACGGTGACCAAGCCATTTTTCATCATCAGTTAGGATGCTATAAACTGACCGTGATTCGCCTTGTTCGAATATTTCGAGATTGGTACCACTTCGCTCTTTCCTCTTTTTGTCCTGACGTCAACACGTGGGGGATCCCTTTCGCACATCATTTCGTTATTTAAAGATGACTCGAAAATGGCGTTGACTTCTGTCGATCCGATATAGAGGGGAGTCCTCTGTCTACTGTTAAGTGATTTGCGGGTCTGCCTTTAACATGT
Source organism: Rhysida immarginata (assembly GCA_023313115.1). Lineage (NCBI taxonomy): Eukaryota > Metazoa > Arthropoda > Chilopoda > Scolopendromorpha > Scolopendridae > Rhysida > Rhysida immarginata. The sequence goes on along the minus strand of JAHWFO010034949.1, from coordinate 2,167,194 downwards.
TATCTACACGGCGAATGATTCCCGGAGTGACTGCATCAAGATGACGTCAATTCTGGGGATGGTCTTTCAGAGACTTTCTTTCCCTTCCAAATTTTCGATATCATTTTCTGACACATGCTTTCGATGGAGAAAATTCCGGGAAGTTTTTATAACACTCACTTTGATTTAAGCCCTTTTTATAAAAAAAATCGTGGCTCTCCATGTCTCTTTTGAAATCTTCGTTATGAGTTGCTCCTGCAGTTCAAATAATCCTGTGATATAATCAAATTCGGGCAGACGTAAAGTAAGGAATGTCTGCACGTGTCACGGTATTTAAAAATTGATGGCGCATGTATACAGATTGTTCAGCTACAAATTTCTGCAGTGGCCTACGTAAGAGGCATTTTCATCATCAGTTGTGAAGGCTGTGAAGGCGATTCTTAAAGGTCTCTCAAAAAATGGCTTCCAGAATGGCTATGAAGACTGAAACAAGAACATCATATCCAATTAGAGAAACGCTGGAACAATTGCATTGCATCTGATGGGGACTACTTTGAAAAACACCATAAGCATTGAGGATGTTGTCGAAAATAAAATGTGATCATTCTTTATTGAACTTCCCTTCTATTGTTGTGAATTTGCTCGGGATTAGACAAGATTAGACCCAGTGGCATTATCTTCTCATCGTAATGGTAATTCTTAATAACCCGTGTGCTTATAAATATTTCCTTTTCGTTCCATTTCAAATTGGTTTTAAGAATTCGTTATAAAGTGAAACCTATTTAAAAAAAACGTCCATTTTAAAGTGGAATCGTCCTCTTTATATGCAAGGAAGCGAGAAATAAATTACTGAAATGGAATATGGGCATCGAAAAAAATATCCATCTCCATTTTCCGATCGATTTTGGAATGTAAACAACCAAAGAAACGGCGTTATTTACCCTACCCCCTTTTGACTAATAAAAAAAAGTCTATTTTGTATAAAAATTCGTAAAGTTTTTTAAAATGCGTAACCCCATTTTACTGTCACCCTCTGTCTGTCTATCGAATTCCTTGCGAATGGCCTCATATTTGTTTGCATTTTGTATTGTTTCTTCTCAATTTACTTTCTTTTTAAAACAATATCATTCCTGCAATGCTTTCTTTCGTTTTATTTTTTCCTTCTATTTCATTTTTTTCTTTCCCCTCTTGCTTACCCAACTTTCATGGCCCCTGTGTGACGAAAATCGATAAGAACGTGTATTTTTGCGTTTGTCATTATCTTGCTTTTCAAAAGAAGCTTTTTTCTCTATAATATTGCTTTTTATTTTTTATTTTATTTTGAGAGAGAAGGTTTGAGAGACGGGGGATAGGAAGCTATAGCCATTTCTCTCTTCGGAATTCCATTTTTCATTTTCTGTTCGCTTCTTTTCTGTCATGCACGAAACCTGGAGGGTGATTTTTAGCCAATGCATTGGCGAAATTGATGGAAGAAATGGACGAAATGGCTCTCTATTTCCACATCGCCTCCCTGTTACCCTTATTCTGACCGTTTAATATCGCGTATCGAGGAAAATTTTATTTACGGCAGATATTGGACGAAGATTAAAAACAACGGTCGGGTTAAAGGGCATGTTCGCTGTAAATTGGTTGATGGGGAAATAACTCGTGTGGTTTGGCTATAACGTGTAACGAAAGGTGGACAACGTTGTTTAAAATTACAACACTGTGAAGGAAAAGCTACAGGAAATGCAAATTACATAAACATTATTAGAATTGCAAAGTGGTTGCGTATGCCTGAGCCTAGCAGCGTTTTCTGAATTGTTTTCTGAGTCGTATAGATAAAGTGTGGTGCATCGTGGTCAGGGAGCTGTAAATGTTTCTCCAGCTGTCATTATGCCTCCTCGATGGCAAAGGGCGCAGTATAAACATAAGGCGAACTTCGAAAGGGAACTTTCACGAACGAGAAAAAGTGTGGAAGCAGTGGACTACGAGACCACAGGATGAAAGACTTCTCTTTTGTATTGTAGTGATGGACCATCACAAGTGTTAGCACACAGGCAGAGCACTGCAACAGGTGAGGCAGTGTCAGTTTCTACAATTCGACGACATCTGTGCATAGATGAATGAAGGCATGCATTCCTTTGCGACGAGCCCCCTTGAACTTAAACCATCGACATCTCAGGCTATAATGGACTCATGAATACGGACAATAAGGGTGCAGTTTGGATCCACGCTTCAACTTGGACTACAAAAAGCCGCATCCACGGTAGACGATTTCGTTGTGAATTGCCTTGGGGTATCATTCCCTTCCTTAAGCATATTTCTGACGCTGACATTGAGCATTCCAGCAGGACAATGTCTTGCATATTTTGGGAATGCTCAAGTCTTCTAGGTGGCTTAATGGTCCCTCAGCAACCAGCTCGTCATGGTCCTCTGTCAGCCAGTTTTAATGAACTGTAGACTTGCATAAAAGCCCCCTAACAGGCAATTCCCTTAAAACACATTACTAGCATCTTGGAAGCTAGAATGTTTAGCAATTCTTATTGCAGCTCTTGGAGGCTTCACAAGATTTTATTTCACTCTATTGGCATGTTCCCTTCATACTGTTGTGCTAACTACGCAGAAGAGAGCCATACAGTTGACTAACTTGTCTGTCTTTTGACTAACAAATAGGACAAACTTGTGAACAACTAGAATGTCACAAAAGTTTGATCTACAACAACTGGATCAACATGTGTTCAACAAAGCACCCAACGTGCAAGAGAAGAGTACTTACGGATTTTGGATGGCGGCTGAGAATATACAAGATCTAACAATACTTTCAAAAATTTTAAAGTTATCCTAAAGGATTATCTTCAACTTCATTTAAAATTCTCTTGAGGATTTCTGCTAAAATGCTCAATTCTAAGCTGTTTGTGAAAATGTTTCCAGACAACGGCGCGTTGCATCCAAGCAAAAGTGTAATAATAGATATTAACAAACAGTTTGGCGCCCCTATAACAAGGCGCCCTTATGAGACGGAATTTCATTAAATACGAAGGATAGTTTGACATCCTTTTATTAACCAAAGCATAACTAAACTTGAATAATAGATTAACTTGAATGTACGGGTAATAAAGAATAAATGATTAAATAATGTTATTTCTGAACAACTTTGAATTAAATGAAACCTCCCTGCTAAATAAAAATTCGTAATTTCTGTCTATTTATAATTTATGCCTTTAAATTAAAAATTGAATTTAATTCTCTTCTAAAACTCGAAGCACTGGGACTGCTGGGATTCCTACCGTTGCTTACGTTATTGGATTGCTGTGGCCGAAGTTTGCTTAACTCTTTCACGAATCCTCTCAAACCGAGTAGATTTAAGAGTTGTTTTGGGGGCACCGAGAGAGTGGTTCACCTCCTTCGCCCTTTCCACAGCGAAATTTGGTGAGGTACCCTCAAATAGCTCGATCAGAAAGTGCGCGACGTGCATTGAATTTTGATCGAAAATCTCTTCAAGTTCCAATACTGGAAGAATTGTTTCTAAAGGAAAACTCACAACAGGCCTTCTTATTTTGATGAGTAAGAGAGAGTTCTATCTTAAGTCTCACGTATGCTTTTATTACTTAGAGAAAGTTTTAAAATTTAATGAAAAAATTAAAATCATAAGAAACAAACAGGATAGTAATTATTAAATTAAATGAGCGTTATAGGAATGAGCAATTATTTGTACGTAGATGGTTTATATTAAGAAAGGTGTTAGATAAGGAGGCGCGATTTCCCTTTGTCTACACGCGTTGCATATTTATGAGCAAGCTTTCTGTGAAGGAGATTGACATAAAAACGTTTTCTTGTGGTATAAACATGACAGTGGTATATTAAATACAGGAAAACAATATGAATCTATACTAAAAGACGTGTTTAATACAAAAACAGCTATTTCTTAAGCAACAACTTGTAAGGTTATCAAAGAATAGAAGAAGCCTCAGATTTTACCTACATAACAATGAACCACGAGCATTCAATGTAGAAACCGCGCGCTACCTGAATAGCTATGACCAGGCGGTAGCCTAATTTCTTTAATTTAGTTTGTCATTATACAGTCCTTTAGAACGAAATGAATTGATGCTTTAGTTTATGACATAGATAAATATAACCAACCAGTTTCGGCATTTATTCCTCCTCCTTCGGAGTTTATCATTTCTCTTCTTGTAAACCTCAAAGAAGGCGGGAATAACTGCCGAAAGCGATTGGTTATTTTTTCTTTATTTTTTTATGTCGTTTTGTAACACATCAATTTTTTTTCGATGGCATGTCCACATCGATGGTTTTATTGCCTATAACAATATGCCGGAAAGATTTTCTGGCAAAGGTAAAACATAAATAGCGTCTTTCACATATCCCAATAGAAAAAAAATCACGATCAAAATATGATCTGGGTGGCCAGGTATGATATACCAGATCGTTGGCAGTACCAAGGCCATTTTTCAATCAAAGTGCCCGGACCGGTCTCAACAACGCATGATAGTATTCTTTGGTACCTTACATGTTGTTCTTTAGTAAATAGTTTCTTTGTGCTGAACATATGGTTTCATTCATTCATTTAGAATGAACCTATATAAAATGATCTGGATCCCAGCAAAGATAATGTACGAAATTTGTTTAATAAATTCATGTAGGGGATGGGATTTCAATTTTAAGTTAACTTAAGCGGGATTTCCACTTATGGGCGTTCCTGTTGTTATGCGGATTATACTGTGATACATATCAAATGCGTAGACCTGGTCACAAAGTGCCTTTGTGAGTGGAAAGCAATGACAGTAAATGATGACAATACAAATTTGAATAGAGCAAGTAAATGAACTTGAATATTTGGGAAGCATGCTTGAGAGAGACGGGCTGCAAGTCGTCCATGTTTTGGGGAAGCATGCAAGAAAGAAAATTTTTGAGGATGGTGTAGCCACTACTAAATTTGAAGTGGCATTAGAAGCATAAGAAAATATATATTATGAGAAAAAACTTTAAAAGAGATCTGACTGGCTTGGATAGATGGGACCGCGTTCCAGGTGGTAATTTAAGTGAGGTACGTAAATTAAAGTGACACGTAGTGGATGGCTTGTAGATGAACCGTTGAATGAACGATTGAATGAATGACAAGTTTGTATAAAGAAAAGAATGACAGTGGATAAAACAAGGACTATGTGCAAGGCAATTGGTCTCTCGGATAAAGACTTGTCACTAAGCGATATTCCTGTTTTACCTGTCTATACAAGTAGATAAGTATGAATCATAAAAATAATAAGAAGTAGGTTTCTGAGCCACACTCTAGAAAAAAAAAATTTCAGTGTTCTCTTCAATAGTGTAAGTCAAGTGTATGGAGAATATTAAATTTATATAAAGATGTTATTCAGCTTTAATGCCATATATATATAACCTGTCCTTTAAAAAGAACTTGAACACAGAAGTTGTATATTTACAACTTCAATTTTCTCATTACACCTCTATCTCCTTATTCCAAATACAAATTTTCTTTTCCACCTCGCCGTGGCCGCTTTTCCAGATGTGTTCAATTGATAGAACCCTGTTAGGCCCAGTTTTTCTCTTGAAATATGTTTCCCTGCTTTATTCTCTCCATGTTATGGATCGGTGAAATGTATACACGCGCTTTAGCCATCGCCTCGAGCCCTTATTTCCGCTTAGTGGAACTTCGTCTCGTTTCCCTTCGTCTTGGCTCTTGATGATAACAGCCGTATTGACGGTGGCTCCCAGCAAAATGTCGCCGTGCCATTGATCTCCATTCTCCTGCCACTCATCAGAACATGGTGCCTCCTCCACCACCTTCTTCTCGTCCCTCACAAACTCCCTCCTCTTCGCGCGCACACACATACACTTTTGTAACAATAGAGTATTTCTTTCTAACACAAAAAGGTATTACGGAAATCATTGATTTTTTTTTAAGTTAAACATTTTTTATTGTTTGTGGATGTGCCTCCCTACAACAAAGTTTTTCATTCTTCTTTCTTTATATTACTGGTTGAGATAGAAAACTTTTAAATGCGTTTTTGATAGATCATAAAAAATTTTATTTTATTTTATAAAAAGTTTTTTTAGAAAAGTTTCAGTAAATTTATTAGTTTACAAAAATGGCAGATTCTATCTTAATAACCTCCTTTTGTTATTGATTTGTTTATAGGAGAAGATGGCCTGTGATAATGTAAATCCATAAAGAAATCCTGAATTGCATTTCTTATATTAGATTTTTTGAACATGGTTCATTAAATATTTAATTTTTAATTTAAAATCAAAACGCTGATTAAAAACAATATTAAATTCACAACTACGAATTAAAGTTGTCTACCTGGATTAAGAACTCCTAAACTCAATTTCAAACTTGTGTATTCTTTTTTTTGCTTAAACAGTTTCGATAAAGCCTTGCAGAGGCAGTTTATTTCGCAGAAAGATGATCAAAATAATATCGATTTCATATACATAAGAAAAACGTTCCTATTTAAGAGCTATGACAGTATTCGCTAATAGCGTGGAGTGCCAACTTCAGCAATATCATTGATCACTTAATTGTTGTTTCCATATATCTTGCACCTGTAACTTAATGAGGGAGAAAAGTGACTCATAGTCTTACGCAATCTCCTTTGAAGTAATGAATTCTCAGTCGAAGACATTTAGGAATTGCTGTTTAACAAGAAGTCTGTATTTTTCCCAACTGTATTTTAACCACCATTATTTTGTTGCCACTTTTGAAACATTGAATATTCTATGAAAATTGGTAGACATGTTTTAGTATTGTATAAAACATTAAAATGTCTTCTAATTATTTAATAAGATATGGACTAGTTAATTACAATGTAAAAACGGGACGGTACAATTCAGCGTTCTAGATTAGAACCAGGGGCCACGATTCTCGCTGTCGCTATTTTAACTACGGTCTCTGTTTCGAATCAAGATCGCGGAATTTTTCTAGATTATGAAATGTTGGAAGAATATTTTTCAGTTTCATAACTTCTCTTTGAGTATGGACTAGATAGGCATATATAGCAGTACAAAATTATTAACATGGACTCTTTTAATTTGCTTTTCTTATATAAAAATTCTTATATTCTTGTATACAGGGTGTAGAGGGAATTCCCGAAAAATTCGAGCAACTTTAGAATAAAAGGTGCTGACTCCATGGGATTCCTCAATGCTTGCAGCACGGTCCTTCCTTGGTGTGGTGTTTGTTGGTTGACAGAAAACCTGCACGACGTGCATGGGTGCCTTCATGTACCCATTGATTCCAACATCGGGTCACTGCGACATCTGAATGGCCCACATGCCTGGCAATTGTACGATACGACCAACCAGCCTCATGCAGTCCCACAATGCGGTCCCTATCAAATGCTGTCAATTGGTGGATAAGATGTCTAACGCGTCTACGAGGCATCGCGGGTGCTTTGTACAGTACAGTAATCCACTCTGAACGTCTTGCGTAACTGTCGGACTCACAGCAGTTGACTGGTAACAACTTACAAAGGTTGAGTCAAAAGTAGTGGCCGCGCAAACTTTTAAATGGGCACCAGACGGGAACCACTCTTTGCTAATCTTCAAAGTAGAGCCCATCATGCTCGATGGTCTTCATCCAGTTGGCGGATGCCCTCGCGAAACCACTCCTCCGGTTTCTGGGCGAAAAAGTCACGCACGGCGTCTTCAACCTCACTGACATTGGCGAAGCGCCGTCCACGCAGGAAGTGCGCCATGGACCGGAAGAGATGGTAGTCGGAAAGTGCCAGGTCGGGGCTATATGCTGAATGTGGCAGAACCTAGATTTTTTCCAGCAGTTGACGACACACCTTCACCCGTTGGTGTGCTTGCGCGGGCGTCAGCTCGTGGGGCACAACTCGGCAGCTCCTGTTGACCTTTCCCATGGCGTGCAGATGTTGAACCACACTCGATTGTGATGTCCCGATGTCCGCCGCTAGTCTACGGTGGTGCTGCCTGGGTTGGCTTCCACTTGTTGCGGTAGGGCTGCGTCATCCGCTTCTTTGGGTCTTTCGCTCCTTGGCGCATCTTCCAGGCCCATGTCTCCAGACGAAAAGCGGGAGAACCACCGTCGTGCTGTCCGTTCATTGGTCACACCCTGACCTTCCACTCTGCAAATTTTGGCGGCTACTGCTCGCGCACTCTTTTTCCAATAGTCACGAAGGAGCCCGCGTATCATCAATTTTTCTGCCATACTTTTACACTGGCTGATGCAGATGGCACAATGTCTATGGAATTCAAATTCGTACTGACTTTTCTTCCCACTCTTTTCTCTTAATAAACTGCGATATACCCTTGTGGTAAATGGTCTTCGCCCAGAATTCGTCAACTCTAACCCCCTCCTCTCCCGAGTCGGCTACTACTTTTGACTCAACCTCTGTATAACATGGTGGTGACATCACGAATGCACTCTGGTGAGCGTTCTAAACATTACATATCCTTGTGAATCTAATCGTTTACTCACACATCAATGGTATACATGTGTACCGAAATAGGATAATATTGGACCACTCCGTTTGGGTGCTTCACTTTTTTTGTCAGCCAATAGGATTTCTAGGATATTAAATAGGAACGATTTCGTCGTTTGTAGTCATACGCGTGAATATTCAACGTACGATATCCAGAATTTGGCCCATACAATCGGGCACGGGCACTTTTTTATAGATAGACCTGACTTTTATAGCTCTAGCCACTTTTGCTCTAATTTTTTCCTGTTGTCTCGAGAATTTTCTCTGACCTGTATAAGAAAGTAAATTCCTTCTATAGATGACTCTGTAGAGGCCACAAATCTAAACTCGTCGGTCCTTATTAATAAATTTACATTTTGTATCTATCTATTCGATTTTTGTGAAAATGTTTTAAAGAAACGTCAACAGTGCAAATTGCAAACATGAAAGTGTTTTTAATGTTTATTTCTTGAAGGAAGCCGATTAGACAAAAAACGTGTTTAAAATTTCCAGGGGGTTGAATTTGATAATAAACGTTTATCAAGTACGTACATTGATAACTTTTAGCCAACTTTGATTAACATATTTAGTTAAAAGATTAAAAAGAACTCGCTAAAAAGATCCTTTTCTATTAATAAAAGTATTGTTAACACTAAATTAGAATACGCTCTAAATCTATGGTTTATTGATTCTCGTTTTTCTATCACAAAAATACAATGCTCTGCAATGGTGTAATCCACGCTGCTTTTCTACGAGTGTTACTGCCCAATGACGAATGCCTCGAATGTCATTAAATATAAACCGAAGCAGCTTTATTTGGCCCTACATGATATTGATCATCCTGCTCATTTCGTCTCAGAATGATTTATAATGAGAATTACTCAACGAGCCAAAATACTATCACCAAGGTTAGCAAGTATTTTACTTGGTAATTCTTTATCATGTAACACTTTTGTCGATTGGAAACATCTGCCTGATGATTTCAGGAGTATTATTTTAAATTGCCAGATTCCAACAAGTTAGAAATGTTTAATTCAGCCAATAGCATATATCCACCCTTTGGGATACATATTTAAACTTCTTCGATTTTCATAATACTCTATTCAAGAGATTCAAATTTTCTGAACGGTTTCTCATACTCAGGTTTCCGCTACTTTTCAATATCTTCCTTAAGGGGGAGGGGTTAATTTCTTGTTTATTTTTTGAAATTCGTTTCTGATTTTCGTAACTCTTTGTTGATATCTCCATCATATCTCTCTTTTCAAGAAATAAATTGGAGGAAGTTTTCCGTACATGACTCAACATTTAATGTCGCCGTTTATATACAATGTCTCCAAAGCTAGAGAGTCAAGAACCTCCTGAGAGCCAAAAGTATTATTTTCCTTCTTTTTATCTTGTCGGTGATCAGAGCAATTGGGGGTCTGTCTGCTTTTACCCAGGGACCAGATACGCCGCTGAGTCATTGCGTTTCTTTATTGGATGGCGTTACAAACCTGAACAGTCGGAATCGTTGACATCAATCTCTCTCTCCTCTCTCTCTCTCTCTCTCTCTCTCTCCTTTTTTTGCCTGGGTTTTTTTGAAACTTCACTTTTCTGTAGCCGTTCTTTCAGGTTCAAGATGGCGTAGATTTTGAGATTACCCTTACTTTTCAAGGAAAAAAGTTTTTATCTCTATCGGATTTTCTTGTTTACCTTGGAAGAGCAAATTGATTACAAGTGTCTTTGTTTTTAGCCCCTTTCGCAACTCTTTGGCAATGAAATCTATTAATCCGTCTACTTGCCTGGCTTTTTGCGTGCTCTTGTATGGCCTATGGATCTTCTAGACTGCTTTAGTGGATAAACTTTAAGTAACCAAATAGTAAAGATGATATCTAATTTTGATCTAAACGTTTACATTCCCGTCAACTATGAGGGTTTGTCTTTTACAGGTATAGTCCCCTACTCAATACATTCCTTATTACGAAGATTTCCACAGAAAATTACGACGCTGCAATGTTAGTTCTAGTATCTTTTTCCGGGATTTATGTACTCTTTCATGACAGCGATAACATGAAATTATTAAGTCCATTCTTTAGAATTTGCCATTGAAAATGTTATTCTTTGATTAGCCAATCTTCATCTTATGGTTAAGGTAAATGTGTTTGCATAATTTTCTCTCATCGGATTTCAAGAATTTACGTTGATTATTCGCTTAATAATCTCTCCAATCTGCGTTGATTAAGGACTTATGATACTTCCTTCATCACCGCTTATACTTTTAATAATCATATTCAGATAATTTCCACGGATTTTAAGTCTCTTCTTATTATCTGGCTCTCCTTCTCAAACCTCCGCTTTGCAACGTTAATAAGTTCTTTAGTTTGTTTTTTTTCATAAATTATCCGCTTCCTAACTAACTTTCTTTATTTACCCATTTTTAATACATAATGGGGCGAATCAAAGATAGGAGCGAAAGTGAACCGTCTTAACTCGGGAGGAAATTCCAAAATGCGAAAGTCATTCACTAGATATGCAGGAGTCTCCCAGTCAGCAGTATGCAACATTATCGCTAAAAATCCCTCAAAATATATACCCTGTTTAGAAAACACGTAACCACGACATGGCTTCTTCATCGACCTTCACACTTCGAAGTCAACGTAAAAACCTCGATATAGGAAGGGACCATCCGGCAATTCCATTTGAACAAGCCTGTAAAAGATCTCACACTTAGCTTTGAATTCTTTAGATTCTTCCTACCTAACGTTAGAAGGTTTGTAGAAAGTTTGTCGACACGAATGGCCTACGACATAGTCTTCCGGAATGGAAATTGTGATGCAAACTTGGTCACGAGATAGAATACGATCGCAAATGGCGCCGAGAGTTTTCGAAATATATATTGTTTTAACAGTTCGAAGTTGTTCAGTTTTAACGTTCTCAATTCTCTTTATTTTGAGAGCTAAGATATTGTCAATGGCCACAAATTTTGGCTGGCAAAGACTAAACTGCGCACTATTGTCCCTATTGCGGAGAGAAGTCATTGTAACTGCGTTCTTTCTGTTGAATAGAAAAATCATGTTAAAATGTGATTATCTTTGGAGTAAGTTGCTGACAATTAGAGAAAAAAAAGTAATGTATGTTCGTTAAATGGAATTTCTAGAAAATAACCAATGTGAGCTAATAGCAACTTGAGCACATTTACGATATCCATTTACAAGTTAATTAATTTACGGTATAACTTAGAAAGACTCATTATAAGTTATCCTCACATTTCTTTTGACTTTTCATTGCCTGTGGTCTTTTTATCTTTTGAAGTTGTCTAGTTCTTAAGACAATGTTCTTGCTATTTTGCAGGTGCGTTTTTAAGTTATGAAAACAATAATCAAAGCGCGTACCCTTTATGATCGCATCCCGAGCGTATAAAACAAGGTGAAGCCGAGAATAAAATTCTGCAGTGACGTCAAATACTATCAGGCCAGAAGGGGAAAAAATTCCCTTTTTTCATATTTTTTTAAATGTCGCTGAAAAGTTCGTAATTTAACAACGCACTCTTGTTAGGACGCCTAAATGGAAAGGATAAGGGGGCGAAATGTGGTGGGTTCAATCACCCGGTAGTAACATAGCGAGGTCGTGAGGCACGAGGCTGAGATTCCGGCAATTTTCAAGCTTGATCTCATAAATTACACTTCTATTTTCATGCTCCTAATGACACCATAATGAATACATAATGGGCGGATCAATCGCAAGCTGTCAGTCTCGCTTGAGTAGCCTATTATTTGGCGCCTTTTGTTTTGAGATGGAAAAAGAGAAATGGAGGAAGGAGGGAAGGGGATCCGGGAAGAGCGAAAGCAAGGAGAAAATGGAAAGTCATAGAAAGGGGGGAAAATGAAGTGCTATCCTTTAAAATATATCCCAAGGTCTTCATTAGCTTCTTCTTCATATCTCTTCAAAACTTTTTCCTTAGAGGGAATTTCAAGAGATCGATTCGAAAAAATATCTCCCTGAGAACATAATGTAGAAATTGGTAAGCGTGACTAGTGGGAAGTTCCACAGTCACTATTGAAGAAGTGTTAGAATTTAATATTTTGTTTATTTACGTTATTTTTATTATTTATGAAAATTAAAAAATAAAAGCTTACTTTTATTTTATTCTATGAACGAATTATTAGGCGATTCGATGTATATAAACATTGAAATATTGACAGTGGACAACAGGGCCTACCCAGAATTTTATTTAGGGTGGGGGGAAGCTGAGTGGGGCTGCTTGCGGGGGGGGGGGTCCCTCCCTTTGCGTACGACCATGCTAACAGCGGTCGAAGAATTCGTGGATTTTGTTTAAAAAAATGTTGTTATTAAATTTTTTTGTCTCTTATCATTTTGTTAAATTATAGCAATGCACAACAAAATAATATTGCCTTAAATTAGAAGAAAAATAGAAACTCAAGATTTACTGTGGACGCTACCAATCTGTCCTTCGTTATTAACGTCCAGATCGTGATTCATGAGTTTCTATTTTTCATCTGTTTCGACATTTGAATTTTCGGCAAAATATTCGTAAATCCTTAAAAATTAATTTCTACAGTATTTTCATCACTATAAAAAAAATAAGTTGTCTAGTTCTTAGAAAAAAATGACTCAGACCCAGGTCGAGTCACATAACCGGCTTTACTGAGAAGACCACTGATTGACGTTAAGTAGAAAACTACACATTGGTATCATCAGTTCCTATGTGCTTATTTGGCAGAGTAACGAGCCTGGGCTACTCTTGGTTTTTGGTTCGAATCCAGATTGTTCTATTTTTCATAGATCTCATAGAGTGAATTTTCTTAAGATTCTCAAATCAGCGGTTTTATTTTGTCTGCTGGTGTCAGATTCACAACTTTTGTTAATAGAGAATAATTACTATTTTCTGTTTTATTTGGAGCATTTGTGCTGTCAAAGGTCAGATTCTTGAAAATTGAGGATATGAGAAAAATCAGCAGGTCATATTAAAAATAAAGGTCTTATTTGAAGGCCTATTAAAAGAAAGTTGTAAATATTGTGTCAATAAATGTTCGTTATTAAAAAGTGGGACTTTTTGTAAATTCCTTGCTTGAATCCAATTTGCACCTTTCTGCATTATTTATGCATATGGACTCGCTCGAAGCACAAGTTGATGATTTTGACTACCGTTATTTTATTTTGTAATTAAATATAGAAAAATAGTAAAGAAAATTCCACAGCCTGGACTCTAATCAGGGACCTTCGGGTTACTTTTCCAAGCCACCGTGCTTTAAGCCACCGTGGACATGGAAGCATTTCGCTATCAAGCATGTTCTATGATCTTAGTTTAAAGTGCAGCTTCTTGTTCGCCAGGACTATCTTTACCGTTAAATGGAGAATAACATTATAATTATAACTGGAAAATGAACCTGAGACTTTATTTTACGCTATCCGCCTCATACTTCCATTTTCGCGATGACTTAGTGGCTATAGCATCCCGAAGGTTCCTGGTTCAAGTCCAGATCATGAAATTTTCTTGGCTATTTTCAACGAATTTAAAAAGTTCGTTTCCTGAACTAATGGCCAAAAATAAAATTTCTGAAATGTACTATATCTCGAAAATGGTGAGTCACAGCAAAATGGAACCAAATTATACATAATTTATTAATTAATTAATTTATTTATTTATTTTACAAATTTTTTACAACAACAATATAAAAGAAAAATCAATTAAGAAATAGTGATTAAGAAAATATTGTATCCAAAGAATAAAAAGGCGCCCAAAAGGCCTGTGGGCCTGTCCAGGGGCATCCATAAAACAATTATAAAATAATGTAAAATTATATAAATTTGTTTAAATTTGTATGGCATTAAACGGCAACGACAATATCAACAATTAATAATAAATAATGATAATTTATAGTTGAATAAAATAAAGATCATCAAATTTTAATAATGATAATCAGTATCTCTATATCTGATTGCTGATACCGATGCGACTAATATATGTGTATTCTCGTATAGTAGACTCAAAAATAAGCATGAATTTTCAAAATTTTCAAAATTGGACCAATCGTTACGGAGACATATCATATCAACCGGATAATGAACTACGATACTCACTCATTAAGTACCGGAACAGTGGAGCATTTATTGTTTTCACAATGTCCGTCTGTCTGTCTGTCTTTCTTGTTTGTCCGTCCCCTTCGTCCACAATTTTTGACGAACTAGATTGAAACTCGGAAAGTATCTTACCATAGAAATGTCCTATTTCACTATTTAGTTTGCTTAGGATTGGCCCACTGGGGTCGGAGTTACGGGGATTGGAGATATCGGGACTGATTAATGAAGGGGAGGGACAGACGGATATTGTGAAGCCAATAAGTGCTCCGCTACTTAATAAATCTTAGTGCAATGAGATACAATTTCTGAACTTAACAAATGAGAGCCACATTGGAACACTGATATGAAATAGGACATAGCTCATGGTCAAATACTACTTTCATGTGGTTTCGCTACTTACACTGACGGGCCCTAGAATTTTTTTAATTTTTTAAATTCCTACGTAAATTTTCTGTTTTTATGGTTTCACGCTTTATTCTCACAAGATACATTCACTATTTTATACACTATTCACTCATTCAGAAACTTGACTTATTCATACACTTCCACATCTCACTCGAACAAAATCTAATTCACTCACCCATTCATATTTTTCCACTTTTAAATTACTCACAAACTTTCTAAGTTTGTTTTGGTAATGATAGGTTGCTCATTCTCAACTGGTTTTATATTTATTATAAACATCTGGAGAATGGCATGAAAAAAATCCTCCTAGACCCATTTTACAGTTATATTTATTTATTAGAGTGTGATAATGTACCATTATAATTCATGTGCTGTACAAGATATAATGAATAAAAAAGCTAGAATGACGAAAGATTCCAAACTCTTCGAGCCAGTTCATGTAATTCCGAAGCGCTGCTTGTGCACATCTGCTTAAGATAGAAAAATAATTAGACTTTACATGATTAGACTTTATATAACAAATAGTAAATCGCGTGATAGCGATTAAATTTAATGAACATATCCACTTTATTTTTCTTTTAAGGGATTTAAGTTTTTTTTCCTGCTTCCAAATCGCGGTTTGTTTCCTGTTAAGGGAGGAAAAAGGGAAAAAGAGAGTGAGACAGCGAGGCTTGAATTCGTTCACTTTAAATTTTTAATCGTTTTATTTAAATAATTCCTAGTGAAGTTGCTTATTTGCAAAGATAATGACGAAAGAGAGCTTATGTCGGTGGTTGGGAAGGAAGGAAGGTGAGGGTAGTGGAAACAGGAAACTGCGAATGCTTACTCTGTCTTCGCTTGTACTCTTAATGGAGGTGTGGGGATAGGGTGGGTGGGATAGAGACCGGGCGATGAGGAGAGACGAAGGCCTAAGAAAACGTGGTTTGGGTTTAATTAGTGAGGCAAGAAAAGCCTCCGTTTCCTGGAAACGCGGCCCGCTCCTGGTGCCACCTGGTGCGTGAGTTTAGAAGCAGGGCCAGCTGTGATCGGATTGAAGACAAGGAGGATGTGAGAAAGGAAGGGGTAGGTAGATAGGTAGTATAAGGAAGAAGGACCATTTCGATCGCTATTCGTCTAGGTTCATTACCAACGATCCTCACTCATTCTCCTCTCTCTCCCTCCCCCCCTCTCTCTCTCTCTCTCTCTCTCTCTCTCTCTCTCTCTCTCTCTCTCTCTCTCTTTCTTTCTTTTGTTCTTCGTCCCCTTCAATGCAGAAGCTGATTAGCCATCTACAGCGACAGGGATTATCATTCTGTGAACTCTCTCTGAAAGACCAACGGGTATTCATGAAATTCGCGGGAAATAATTTAATTAAAGGAACATTAAAACGTAACAGGAAAATCCCTTAAAAACAATTAATAATTTACACTTGCTCCGAAAGCATAATTATTCAATTTTGAAAAGCTCATGTTTGAGTTTGTTTCGTGTCTTCGCTGCAAAGAGAAGCGGTTTCCAAGAAATATTAGAAAAAATTACGCCAAGCATAAGTCCCAACAGCCGTCATTAGAAAGTAATGCCCACTAAAGATGGAACATCTAAAAAAGATTTAATTTTTGATGGACGAAGTACAACTATTTATGAAAATGCTGATCTAGTATTACTAAGCTGCTTATCGCTATTACGAATTAATTATAGAAGCTGCCTTTCCTTGTAGAAGATTTTCATACAGTTTGCTGTATATTCAGATAAATATGTAATTATTATTATTCAAATGTAATTTTTATTTTGATTTTCAGTTTAGCTTCTCTTCATGTTTCTTAGTGCAACAAATTCATAGAAAACTGCTAGAAAAGTGCTCACTATTCAGTCAGTTCGACGAAAAACCTCAAATATTTAATTATTACACATACAAGTTTCTCCCACCTATCGAGAGTAAAGCGTTCCTATGAAACTTTTCTTAATTAGAAATTTTTTGAGCTCTTCTAGCCCCTAAAAACCACCTGCCACTTTATATGAGAAAAACACATAAAACCTAAAATAAAACCGAATAATGGTTGACGCAGGCAACGAAGGCACAGTTCGAGGCGATTAATTGTGTCCAGTTTTACGCTTAGTGGTCTTACGAGCTCTTTTAGGCCTTAGTCTTTTATAATATGTAAGAGAAGCATAGAATAAATCGAGATAAAGCATAGACTCCACGTTCTCGGGCAAGGAGCTTAACGGCGCACCTTGTGCTGCTCGAAATTCAAAACAAACACTAAATGATATTTTTACGCCCCTTTATTTATTTTTTATAAAAAAAAGAACCTCTATTTGGAGTTGTTTCAGTTTTGTAAGATTTTCACGAAAGCAAAGCTGCGCAAAGCGGAGGAATTCCACTAATCATTTTCTAAAATAAAATGAATCACATCTGTAACTCTACGACCTCTTCATGATTAGAGCCTTTGGAATGCAATAACCTCTTGAATACTTCAAGACATTTAAGTCGTGGTCGCCGGTAAACTTTAGTTAAATGACACGAAGTCTTAAAAGAGATGAGCTCAAGGCATAAAAGATTTCGTCAACATTTTTAACAACCGTACCTATTCTCTTCTTGGTATTATTGGATTGCAGCTGGCGAACAAGCCCACGTGTGAGAAGTTGTTCTGTTCTGACCATGAAATTGCCCTGCAACGAAGTAGCTTAGTAAAATTCTCCAAATCGCTTACACATTGAAATAATCGTAGTAATCGTGGTAGAAAAGAACAGCATAATAAGTAGATAGTATCCGTGACATCACAATATGGCTGGCGTCATTTTCTCGTTTCCTTTCCGGCTTGTCTCGTTTGTTTGTGACAAGCTGGCTGTTTAAAATATCGGTTATTTTGTGTTTTGCTTTAGAAATTGTCGTGACAGACATGGTTGTTGCTTCAGAAAGTCTACAATGACTTGGATGTAATTAAAAAATCACAAGTTTATGAATGGCAACAAGCGTTTCCTTTGAGGGTCTCTTTGTGTTGAAAACTGTAACGACGAAGCATCTGAAGGAGTTTCAAAGAATGCCTTTGAAAGGTATGGGGAAAAATTTTGTAAGTTTAGCTATAACGTGATCTACCGAAGGGAAATGCATTGAAAGAGGAAAATGCTTTTACTATTTATTTTATTTTGTAATATAAAATATTCTTTGATGTATAGGGAGTGCAACGTAGCCAACGAGAAAGACAGGTCTCGGCCAACACCACCTAGACAGAAGGCATGATAACGGAAACGTTGTATATTGTTACATCATCATTAATCGACCATTGTTAATCTTATTTCTACCAATAATAAGCTCTAAATTTGGTCGACCTAATGATGATGAATTAACAATGTATGACGTTTCCGTTATCAGGCCTTCTCTCTAGAAGGTGTTGCCTTGGTGCGGAAAAGTCATCTGATCACATTAGTCCGGCCAACAATCCAACCTTCATTGTTTCCAACAAACGAAAAAATATTGATTGTTAAAATCCAAGATGGAAACAATGAAGATTACATTAATACTCGGATTAGTATGGTCAGGTAACTTTTCCGCGCCGGGGCCTGTCTTCCTCGTTGGCTACGGAGTGCAAGTGGTACGTCATAGCTGACGTCATTTGCGCGATGAAGGAGCCGAGAGCCTAGGAAATGGGATCGCTGGTTCCAAACATTGGAACCACGCAACGTTGAAACGGGCGGCCAATAAAAATGACATCTCTTAAATTATTATGTGAATTTATGTAATTTATAATATTATTAAGACATTTAATACTGTTATATATTTTAAAAATTAGAACTCTTTTTAATCACTTAACGAAAAAATGCCATCGTTCGCGGATCTTCCTTTCTTTTGGAAAAAAATAGATGTGTAAATCAATGTTTTGACTCCTTTTTGAGCAGTGAGGAACTCAACAATATCACATCTTATAAGTGTTATAAACACTAGATTTATACAAAGCGATTTTATTCCATCTTTACGTTGGAACCAATGTTAAATCCCGAAACGAGAAGACTTGTTTGGAACCAATTCGAGTCACGTAACTGAAGAGTTCTCAGAATTGATGTCACACTTTAACTCCCTATTGGAAGGTACTTCGTATACGACTGTATACTCTCTACCATTTGTATGTTGGACGTTTCAAAACTTCAACTTTAAAGGCATACAAAATTTTAATTACATGAGCTTATATCAACGCTGGAACAATGCCAAATAAATATTAAGTTTATGGAGTAAGTACTGTCCGCTTCCCACGAAAATGCCCCTGCGTGGTTGACAGTGCTCACTGCGCGCTGCAGAGTAGGCAGGGAAAGCAGCATCTGGAACCTGCTGTTAACTTGCACGTGGTTAAGGTTCCCCCACCCCCTATCAGTGCAGTGGACGCATCCATGACTGCAACGCGCGCAGTGAGCACTTTCAACAACGCAGGGGCATTTTCGTGGGAAGCGGACAGTACTGAATGTTTTACTTAATATTTATTTGGCATTGTTCCAGCGTTGATATAAGCTCATGTAATTAAAATTTTGTATGCCTTTAAAGTTGAAGTTTTGAAACGTCCAACATACAAATGGTAGAGAGTAGTACAAAATGACTATTTGAAGAAACGCAAATCAACTATTCAAAGCAGGCGTGTAAATTATAAACAATAAAAACGTTGAGGTAACTTTACATTAATATTGGTGAGATAAAGTTTTAAGATGATTTACATGTTGAGGTGCATGTATAAAAATTAATAAATGGATAAAGAAATTTTAAAATCTGTTAATTTAATTATTTTTATTTTATTAATTTCTTATATTGAAAAATTAAATTATATATTTATTAAATCAATTATTTAAAAATTAATAAAAATATTTTGATAAGAAATTTACTAAATAAGTTTTACATTTGATTCGTATGTGTATTTAACCAAGAATAAAAGATGATTAAAAGTTTTTAGAATTAATTTATTCATTTATTATTTTTAAATGAGTGTATATCAACTCTGTGTCATCAAAATCAAGTTAAAATTTAGTTAAATTACCTAAAAAATTATTTGTATCTCTTGTTTAAAAGTCTCAAGTATACTACTAACGTTGAATTTTCAACGTGATAAAAGCCAAAACCTATTGCCTTTGAAGGAGTCGTTGCAATATTAAACTATACAATCGTCATGAGATCAATTTTTATTTCAATAGAAGCAAATTTATTCCAATAGAAACCAAAGCCCGATTCAATTGTATTTCAAAATAATCCCCTTCTATTCAGCAATACAATCGATTTCCCTTAAGCGGATGAAAAGTTTTAATCTTTATTGAATAGCTTATAATCGTCAATACTGTAACAAGCAAAGCCGTATTTTTGGTTCCACTATTTTTAATGTACGTTTTTAGTTTGAAATTGAAACGATACGAGTTTAATTTCGTAATCATCTTAACGTTTATCACACTTTAAGCCAATGTGTTTTTGTGTTCAGGTTTAATG
This sequence comes from Rhysida immarginata, assembly GCA_023313115.1. Taxonomy (NCBI): domain Eukaryota; kingdom Metazoa; phylum Arthropoda; class Chilopoda; order Scolopendromorpha; family Scolopendridae; genus Rhysida; species Rhysida immarginata. The sequence goes on along the minus strand of JAHWFO010034949.1, from coordinate 2,146,851 downwards.
ATTTAAGTGAGCTTAATCGATGGAAAGTTCGTCTCAGATTTGTTGGTAAATATTGTTCTTATTTTTTTGCGTGCGTTTTTCTCCGTTGAATTTTTCTAATGAATCATTCTTTGGAGGATTTATTAAAATAATAAAAAAGATCTTTTCAGTACTTTTTTAAATTTGATTTCTTACAACGTAAAAAAAAAAAAAAAAAAAAAAAAAATCGATACCGATTCTCTTCATTTCACTACCTTTAACTTTTCTAAATGGCTTTTCGAGATTGAATTTATTAAGATAAATATTTACCAGAAGCAGAGGGGGAAAAAAACAAGAAAATGGATTAATATTTCTCGAAAACAAACTGTTCATAATTTATTTTTCTTCTCGCTAAATCGATTCTATTTTAGAAATAACATGTGATTGATGTTGCCTTTTATAAATTCGTCTTATTTTTTAGACTCCTTTCTGTTTTAAACAAAAACGTAAAAATAGTCAACGTGTCAATAGAAATCGAAATGGGAATTTTAGAAGATTTAATGTTTACATTGCGTAAATATTTTTTTTTTTTTGCATTTGTAAGCAAAGAGAAAAAAATTAATGACTGCTCTTTGTCATGTTTAGAAATTGAATTTTTGAAGTGATACTCGTTCAGATAAAAGTGAAACCGAGACACGGCAGGAAATTGGCAATAATGAGGTGCAATGAAGCATATGGAAGAAGAAACTCTGATTAGTTTGTCAACAAAACCGAGGCCTAATCGATCATTCATTGGCTAAAATACAGTATAAAATAAGAAAGATAAATTGAGGAAAACTTGACTCCATAAAGAACAAGAAATTATTCATCAGAATGGCTCTGCTTTTGCAATACGTATCCGGTACTTAATTTCTTGTTCTTCTGTGTATATTAGATATGAGGCATGAAAAGGTGTTAATAAGGAACAGGAAAATAGAGCCACTTAATGGTTTTCAATTCAGACGTATTGAATATTATGAAGTTTCTTACATAAATTGCTGAGTATGTCCTCCTTCACTATTTAGTTTGATTTGGATTGATCCACCTAGGTCGGAGTTAAGGAATCTATCCGTGAATACTGTATATTGGTATATAATGAAGTGAAATTCGGTATTCAGATTCCTCTAAGAAAGTTCTACGCTACTATGAAGTTTGGGCTGGATTGTACCAGCGCGGTCGGAATTATGGGGATAGAAAGTATTAACATTTTTCAAATGGCGGCATAGAAACCTCCCAACCAGAACGAACCAGTTTTGTTTGGATGACGTTAGCCACCTGCGGGCGGGCGTTGTCATGAAAAAGTCGAACATTTGTCTCCTCTTTCTGGTCGCTTATCCCGAATGGCACGCCGCAGTTTTGTCAACGGTAGGTAGCGGCGTTAACTGGTATCTTAAGAGAAAGAAACTCTGTGAGTAAAATACCTTGCATTTCACAAAAAACTGTAAGCATGATCTTCCGAGCTGAAGGAAAAAAGTTTGAATTTTTTGCGAACCGGAAAATGTGGTTGTTTCCACACAATGCTTACAGTTTTAGGCTCGGGTGTGCAGTGCAAGACCCAGAACTCATCTCCTGTGACAACGCATTTTCCTCCTGTTTGTACCGCTGCAGATGTTGCAGACTACACGCCATTCTGCTGCCGGTCTGTTCTGGTGTCAGACTTTTTGGAATCCAACGCGAACAGATTTTGTGGTATCCAAGCTTCTCATGCACCATATCCCATATGCAGATCCTTAGTTTGACTCACTTCTTTCAAGGAAATGCGACGATTTTCTCTGATTGTGTTGTTAATGGCCTCGATAATGGTTGGTGTTGTCGCAGACGCAGGCCGCCCAGAATGTTGTTTATAGGCAAGGCTAACTCTTCCTTCTAGAAATATTTTACACCATTTGCATGCATTGGAATAGTCCAGACAGTCGGCATCGTAAACTTTTACCATTCCCCCATGAATTTCCGCGGGTTTCTTACCTTTCGCGAAAAGAAACCTTATACCAGCTCGATGAATATGGTAGTTGATGTGATTTACGGCGATCATTTATAAAACGACTGGAAGCAGAAACAATTCTTGTTATGCAATGTCTGTGTATGTACTCGGCCTTCTTTTTGGCTATGTTAACTTTTATACAGCGTCTATATTTCCTCCGTTAAAAAATAAATGACGTTACTTTCTGATATCCCCTTATATTACGTTCGAGAAAATCAATTTTCTGAGAAATTGGAGTTAAATTAGGGATAAAAAAAATAGAGGATAGTTTTTAATGCCATTTTAATATATTATTTTAAATGGTGAGGGGAAAATAAAATTATTTTAAAATTGATAAACATATTGAGTCAAGGCAATTTATAACTTCAATGTCTATTGCCATAAAATATCATCTATTTAGTCCAAAGCTCCTGACGGAAAGTGTAACTAGTTAAAAAATAAGCCCGTGAATTTATTTGGAGCTACCTATTGTCTCTTTATCTATTTATAAAATGTTTGTTTGCGTGTGATGGCGGCCGAGAGGCTCAGATGGCTTTCCAGTTTTCGAGTCCCGCCGTTGGGATGAGTATTAATTGCCCCACAGCTTGTTAAGATATTAAAATACAGCAAATAACCAATAATCAAATTAAATAAATAAAATTCCGTTTTTGTTTATATTATTCTATTAACATTAAAAAAGAAGTTTTATTTATCTAATTTGATTATTGAAGATCATACCACTCCTACAGATGATCATAACTATTATCTGTAGGTGCGCTAAAAATGTGTGTCCTTCTTGTTAAATGTGAAACTTGCATTAAAAATATTGAGTTAATTAATATTAAACGTCAGAAAAAGCTGCTTGCCAAACACGAAAATAAAATACAAAAAAAAACCAAAAAAAAAACCACACACATATTAAACACGTTTAACGTATGTACTACCCCTTAATGTTATCGTAGCGGTTTTCACTGCTTGGAAGAGAAGACGTAAGGGGAAAACTGCGGAGTTTTTCAGGAAAGTACATGAAATAATATAACTTTTATGAATGTGTCATGTAAGTAATTGAATTTAAAGATACAAATTTGAAGAAGCCTCGGATCAATAGTTGCAAGAAGTAGGCAAATTTGAAAGTTGGCAACCTAAACTTTTCTGCATACATTAATGTTTACGAGATCGAAAATTTAATTTTAATAGCATGAAACTGCATAATATTTGACGAGTTTTTAGATTATTTGACATTACGCTTTGTTTAGCTTCTAGCTATAAATAGGCCCCATAAAAAAATGAAAAATTTCAATCTTTTGTGTATTTTAAAAAACAGCTTTCTTTATTTATTTCATTTATTTAAAAATTGCTTTTGTTGCGAAAGTTTGAAAAAAAAAACTCCAGGGAAGAAATAGAAAGAGAAAAAAAAGGGAGAGAGGGAGAAATGTGTGAAAGAGGGTCACCGTGTGACAAAAAGAGGGTAACAAGAAAAGGTGCGGGGGTGAGGAAGAAAGTAGATGGCCGACTGTGACGGACTTTGATCTGTCACTGAAACGATTGCCAATTTTAAATAAATTTGGAGCAACAAATCAAAAGGGAGGTTGGCAACAAGCGGCGCGGGACTTGGGAACATCAATTGTGTTCGGAGGGCGAAAAGCGGGCCGAGGGGTGGCGGCGAGCGGCTGGCTACCGGGGACGCCGAGGGAAAAAGAAGGTGAAGGAAAGGGGGTTGAACAACTGTCATTCCATCAACGCCCCCTAGTCAACGCCAGCGCCGAGGCTTAAATCCCTCCTTGTGCCAAGTCCACCTGCTCCAGCGGCGAGAGAGCTTTCCATTCAGTCCGCGTTCATCATGCGTTTCCGCCCTCAATTCATCAGGCAGCGCCTCCATGCGACGCGGCTCGGTGAGACGAGGGAGGAAAAAAGGGGATAAAACTAGTCACACAATTGTATCAGGTATAGTTATAGCAGTAAAAGTAGATCGCGGAGTAGAAAAAAACGGAAGAAAGACCCCTAGCTGTGGAGAATTGAATCTGTTTTTTTTAAAGGAGGAAAAAGCAGCGAAGGAATCCAGGCGTATTGAAAGAGGTAGAGGGTGTTTTTTTTTTTTTTTTTTTAAAGGGACCAATAACATTTTCGAAGCAAAATAAGGGATGATAAGGAAATATTCGATATTTTCTGAAATGGACATAAAAAGAAACAACATTTTTCATCAAAGCGAACGTTGAACCTGTTTTCAACCGCTCAACAACTTAGAATTTTTTATATTTATTGTTTGTAGGATTGAATCTCGCTCACACAAATACTCGAAATCTCTTGTTGAAACCTGTTATTTTAATATCACAACTAAATGGGTTTAATAAAATATTTCTTTTTTCGCATCAACGAACAGCTGTTCAGACCTAAAACAAAAATCCTATTATAGCGCAGTAATAAAATGGCACAGTAAAAGGGATTCCGTTGGAAGGAAATAGCAAGCGATTAACTGCTTGAGTTGTTAAAAATTTCATTTCATCTTCCATATAACAGAGTTAAATTAACATACAAGAAATTTATGCACTGCAGATTTAACTGTTTTATAAGATACATCGATAATATAAAATTCATTTTAACTTCAACAAATAATCATGATAAACAAACTTAACGGGACGAATACAAACCTCAAACTTCAAAATTCCTTAATAAATTGTAAAATATTCTTTAATAATTTGTAAAATTCTCCATAAATATATTTTGTAAATTGATGAACAGAAATAATCCTCAACGTATTTTTACTATTAATAGAAGTTTAACTTTAAAAACTTAAATTCTCATTCTTAACCAGCTTATTTGACTTATTTAATATTCAGAAATAAAACGAGAGCTTATGCCCATCTCATAAATGGGAAAAATACAATTATGATTAATTATTTATTTAGATAAATACAAAATATAGATTATTTATTTTGACCTGCAGGGTCATATTACAAATGAAGATTTGAAAAATTGAGATTACATTCAAAATAATTCTGTATCTAACAAGAAATTAATCCTCCCAAGGAAGGTATGGGAGTATAGTGGAAGCCCTGGTTCCATCTATTTTTACCCCTTCATCTGCAATTTTAACCCCCCAATTATTTTTTTTATCAACAAATAGTTTTTCTCGAACGAAGTAGTATTTAGAAAATATAAAATTTTCTTTTCTCATCATTTTCGAACGAATGATATATCACATGCCAAGTGTTGCCATATTTGTTAAGACCAAGTGACTGCCACCCCCGCAACTCCGATCTCACTGGGACAATTTGTCCCAAACTTCATAGTAGATTTTGTCTAAAGAAATTTGCATATAGAATTTCACTCCTTTACATACATAAATACCACATAGATCACTTGGTCCCCTATAACTCCTACCCCCGTAATTTCGACCCGAGTGGGCCAATGAAAACCAAATTAAATAGTGAACGTGAACATGCTTATAATAAGCTACATTCCTAATTTCAACCTTTTATCTCAAAAGATGTAGAAATTATGAAGGGGACAGACGGACATTGTAAAACCAATAATTAAAAATATACCGTTACAAGGGTGTTGCGCCCGGCGCAACCGAGCAGAGGCAATAAGCAACATTAACACGCATAGATTTTACGAAAGGAATATATTTTGTAACTCAACATGTCCAGGATGCTGCATTTGCATAACAACTCTGCATGTTGCGATTGAATGGGGGTTTTACAGGTTGAAGCAACATTTAGATTTAGGCCCAGCTTGAACATTGAATATGACGTTCGTCCGCCAATTAATTGAAGCGCTGCAATTCCACTCCTTGCTGTTGCCATGGCAATCCTGCCTTCCAATCAAGCAGTCGCCAGAACTTTTTCTAGCAAAAATGATTTGCCGATTTCTTCAGGACCGTCCAAGAAAAGTAGTCTCCTTTCTGGCGTCTAGTTGCGTACCGCATTTAATATGTGATTGTACACAGTCAGCTGCAATTTTGGCCGGAGGTATAAAGTTTCCAGCGATACCATTGGATTTGAATCCTGGAACGTTTCAACTTCTTGATCAGCGAACTGATGCACTGAAGGCATCTCTGGATAATCCTGGAGTCGGCGTTCATTGTTCGTCAGATATTGGTCCAAATCTCTAAATGTGAAAAATAGAAGTTGAACATTGGTTGCAGAGTTGATAGAGTTGAGTTGAAGCTGATAGTCATCTGACAACGCGTCTGCACAAGTATTCCATATTCGTTTAGGTAGCTAAGGACTACAGTACACCAAAATAATTGCAAATAGATGTCTCAGTTGTCGAAGCATCTGAAAACCAGTTTCTTCACGCATGCAACGCTGCCATTCTTCATCGTCCTCTAGCAGCCCTAGAGTTTTTGCAGCCTCCTGTGTCTTGTAATACACCAACAGCTCCTCGAAGATCTTCAAATGACTTTGGACTACGAACGTAGCATAGCAATCGATCCTGTCGACGTTCACACTCCGTTGGATTCGCTTAGGCTTCTTTGACCTCAGCGATTGTCTGAAATTTTCGCTTCGTCGGCGCTATTACCGTATTCATTAGGAATCGTTAATAATACTGTTTACACACTGTTTACTAATAGTCATTACATGCTATTTTTCGAATCTCCCTCACGAAGAATTGAGGTAGATAATGACTTACTATTGGTCACTGGTCTTAGCAGTCAATGAATACTCAGAATTTGAAAACTTGGAAATTTTAGCGAATTTGCATGATAAAGCACTGTTAATTCTAATTAACACTGTGTTAGATTGTTAAAAAATGAGATTTTGAAGGGTTTACTTTTGTCGCGTCATTTACTTTTGTTGCGTCAATTGTTTCACTTGCCAATGAAAAGTCCGTGTTTGCGTGATATGACGGACTGACAAAACACTTTATATACAGGGTGTCCCACTCGGGACTGACCCTTTAAAATTTCATATAACTCTGGAACGTGTTAACGTAAAGGCAAACTGTAGGAACCTGAAATAACTTTAATTTAATGGAAAACAAGTCCACATTACAAAAGGTGTTGAAAATGTCTTCCCGCAATGTCCTTTGCAACATGTCATTGTCAAAGGCAGCAATGTCACGCTTGATGTTTTCTTGAGGCCCTGGATTTGCTTGCATAAACCTTGTTCTTTGAATATCCACATAAAAAGAAATGTGGCGGAGTTAAATCGGGCGATCGAGGTGTAACTGCCCAGTGACGCAGTAGGTTTTCACAATGAAGACTCTTTGTGGTACGGTATACTGCATGCTTGTTTTCGCCAATTTGCAGGGATGGACTCTCGGATTTAGGCAGTCGTCTGCGCCGCGTTGGCGCCACCTGAAGCTGGAACCCTGTACCGAAGCAATTTGCATTGAATAAGGATTATTTTGAGCATTGGTGCATGGTGTTTCATGCAAGTTTTGCAAAGTAATTCGTATTTTTAAAGAGTCAGCCCCGAGTGAGACACCCTGTATTAAGATTTACTAAAATATAAACAATGAGCGGCATTGTTAACTAAATACTATTGTAAGTTGTTTATGCTTAGATTTTAATAACCAGTATTTTTCGTTTATTGGAAACAGTGAAGGTTAAATTGCTGTTCAGACTGCAATAATCAGGTGCCTTTTGAGTGCCAGGGCCTACGTTTCTCGCAGATCTCGTACCATATTGGACTCAATTAATTATGATTTTGTCACCGTTCTGTTTATAAAGTTAATTTTTTTCAATTTATAAATTTCCACATTTTCTAGCAGGCTAAGCTTCTTGTAATTTTTTGTTGATCTTATGGTTTGCCGTTATATTTTTAATTATTAGATACATAATTATTTTGAATGTAAGCTCGATTTTTCGAATCTTCATTTTTGACAGATGACAAATCTATCGAAACGCAACGGTCAGAATAAATAATTTTGTTTTGTTTTACCAAGACCTCTTTTTTTCAATTTTGTTAGTAGCAATACTTGACAATGTCCCTAATACGAGTATTTATGATACCGATTATTCAGTACCCTTTGTTCCAAAGCCTTATCGGATTAACCGATTAACCGAACGAAGGTCATTTTCATCAATACATCTAACCCATTAATTATGCAATTAATTTTTATTTAGGAAGATAATATGAATATTCATTTTTACTTTGTAAAACTATTTATTTCCGTTTTCTAGACAGGAAGTAAATGATTAAAAAATATAAAAATGAGTACTATTATACAGTTCCATTAATGGAAATCTAGGAAGAATTTTTTAAATTAAACTTTCATTAAATATTTAATTAAAGAAAGTAAATATATAAATATGTATGACTATAAACTGAATTCCTTAAACATCATTAGGGTAAAGGGTGTTAATGTGATCTTATTTTATGGTCTCTCCGAATATTAGGCATTTTCGGAGACCTGGCAAAATTTTGCTCCGCTTTTTTAACTTTTTAAAACACCTTTTTAACTATCTTCTTACAGCTAAACTGATATAGATTTAACCATAAAACATTATCATGAACCAGATCTAACAGAATTGAATATAAAATTTTGTTTTATAAGATTGTGAATTTTTTTACTTACTTTACCTCTTCTGGTAACTTGATTTATTTTACCTTGAGACAAATACTGCTATTCAGCGATTTTTAATTAACTTGTTTAATGGTAATCTTGACATTTATTTCTTTTTAGAGGGTATTGGTCTTCTAAATGCAGAATCTAATATCTCAAATTGCCTAAAATATAATGAAACAGGAATGATTAAACAATATTTTTGACTAACATTGTGAGCACGTGATACACATAACCTCTTAGTCGTCATTTTATCAATCAGATGCCTATATCAGCGGACCAATCTAATTTTGTCCGGACTGAAGATGTTGGACTATCCGTTGCCGGAAAATCGATGTTATATCTGTACAAAAAAACGACTTTATGCCTCATAATAATAGTGAAAACAGGCTTATACTTAATATTAGAGAAAATGTTTATTTTGGATATCGAAGAATATGTTCTTATTCAAAATTTGTTGACAAAGCGTTTCAAACGAATTTGGCGTCTATATCTGTCTCAACAATCAACATGTCAAACAATATCGTTGCAAATTGCTCCAGGCCTAACTAATATTATTCAGTCACGGGTTAATTAAATTTAGAGGTAACATTTCCTGCGCATCTGGCCCTCATATCACCCATTCGCCCCCAACTAAATCCAAATATGTAAGCGGTTTTGAGGTATCATTTACAGGAACCGAGTTTATAGGAGATCAACCAGACATCAAACACAATTTGGCTAGTTTAGACTAGTATGTTATTGCAAGAGATAGCTTATAAATGATAATTAAGTAGAAACCCATCGTCTCATTAAATTTCTTGTAGCTTCTTTTCATTTTGACTTTTTTTTTCTATTAATTTCATGAGAAGCTTTGACTTGCAATGATCTTGAACAATTGGTTCATAATTTTTTTTCTTGTTTATATATTTTCAGATAATTGCAGTGTAAGTGAAAAAAAAAGAGTTGAAGTCGCGATGTGTGTTCGTTGCACATAAAGGTGGTGCCTAGAACAGTTTTCCTTCTGCTGCATAATTTACAAGGAATACCAAATCGAAATCTCACAGGTAACTTCAATTATTCATCATTTTATCACATTAGTGAATTGCGTCAAGGATTGATTTAAAAGGAGAGGGGTATAGGGAGAAACTAGAAATCCCATGCAAAAATGCAAAGAGCCCGGTTGGCATTCTGTTATTGCTCCCATTGACTTTTGTTATTGAAATTCAGGACTCTCCTTTTAAATCCAGTTCAGTAATTGAGAAAATGGTTGTTTACGACTTAGCAAAACGGAAGCAATTCTTATTTTCCCCCCACGAAAACTACATGCGTTGGCACTTAATCGATTTAATATGTGGATGCTTTCATATGGGTACGCTGAAAAATTTAAGGAATGAAACTTTTCCTTGGACGGTTAAAATACTTTGAGTGTTAGTGCGAATATCGAATTAATGATATCCCAGGATATTTTTAATATTCAAGAATCTTAATTGATTTAATGTAATTGTAACATTCTTGGATTTATTTCTTTTTCATTTGGTCTCCTGCAATAAAGAAACTTTTCTTTTTTTCTCCCTTGAATAAATGAAACTAGGCCAATTATAAATTTTCTATCAATATGAGGGAATAATTTATTTTGACTGCTATTCTATATTCTTGGATTTCCAATGGGCAAATTTACTGAAAAATGAATGCTTTCCGCCGGATTAATTTATACGGTTATTAGAATGGCTATTTTTGAACATTAAAATCTCATTCAATAAGCCCACATTATTTGTTTTCAATAATTTGTTGACCATCAATTCCTGCATCTTCTATATTGAATAGTGTGAAAAGGTCTCTGATTTTTGTAATAATAGCAGCTTTAATGACAATTCCATAGTATTTTACCAAAAGGCATGTGAAGAGAATTACTTATGACTATTTTTAATCCATAAATCCAATGATCAGTTGACCACAAATAAAATTCGATCCTCTCGTCTTCTCTGGAAGTCAAGAGACAATTTCATACTTTCAGTTTACTTATGAATTTTAGACCTTGGAATTTTATCATCCTTGATATCAGAAATTCGATTATCTTGTATATTAGGGTATATTTTTAGATTTATTGACATTTAACGAATCTAAAGATATTAAAGGTTATTTTAATTTTTTAAATTAGTTATTAGAATTTTATAATTTTATTCTTTATCGAAATTTCTTCATCTCTTTTTGGGATGCTTTCAAATACAAATATATTTAAAAAATATATATACATTCATTCCCAAAGCAATTTGTAAAATATTTCTATAATTAATTTATAAAATTCTGCAATAAATATATAAATACAGTCGAAGCCCGCTTTAACGATCTTCAAGGGACCGAAGTTTTGGTTCGCTATATCCGATCCGATAACAAAATTGGATAACCACAATAATGAATTACTTATCATAACCGTCATGATTCAGACCCTTTCCTTGAAATACATATCTCTATCTAAAATATAGATTTCTAACTATTAATGTGCATTTTATGCATAAAAAGACTAAAAATATCATCGCATGCAACAACATGTTTGGAAAAGGTCCATTTCACATTCTAAAAATGTTGAAATGCCGGTTTTTACATCCATTTTTACATGATAAATCCTCGTTTTCATCATCTTCTTTTTAAATAGATCAGCGTGTCAAAAACAATTTTGAATGATGAATTCTGTAACAAGTCGCCAAGAATTTTCCAGTGTTACTATTGCATCAAGAAGAGAACCCCCTACATTATGGAAGTTGATAAGGAAGGTCATTTCGTCAGCGACTTGTATTGCCCAATGATAACGTATTCTACGAATTACCTGTTGTGGGCGAATATTAAAAAAAAAGATAAAAGTCTAATGACAGTAACATAAAGGAACAGTATTTTTTTTTAAAATTCATAACGGAAAACAGAATATATTCTAAGTGATGATTTGATCATTTTTTTCAATTTTTTTTCCAAAAAATACCATAAAAAAATTCAGTCGAAGAGTCCAGTTAGGTTTGTTATATCCGATTTTTTGGATGTTTCATGGTTCCTTATACGTAGCGGTACAAAATAAGGTTTTAGGAAATTAGACGGGACCAAAAATTTCATTCTTTATATGTGGAGGTTCGCTCTAAGTAGAATTCGGTAGAGTGGGCTTCAACTACAGGGTGTCTCAAAAGTCCGGACTCATTGGGAATATTGAAATGTTGCATTTTAAGAATACACATAGGTGAATAATTATTGGGTTGTCGGAAAAGTCATGATGCATTTTTGCAACAAAAAAATAAAGACCCTGATCGAGTCAAACGCACGTTATATGGCTGCAGAAGCATTGAACATCCATCCATCATTCAAGCATTCATGACCACCTGAAGAAGCCTAGATACTTAGGCAAATTCGATATTTAGGTTCCTCATGAACTCGTAGTTTCATTAGACGGCGCGTATAAACATCTGCGATATGCTCACTAAGCGTGAAAAAAAACGATCCTTTTTGAAGCGACTGAAAACAGGTGACGAGAAGTGAATTGTTTGCAACAATATAGTTTGTAAATGATCTGGCCACTTTGGAAGCTCAACTGCATATGGGATATTGTCTTCGTAAACGTTTTTCAACTCGGCATGGATGTGTATGGTTTGAAATTAATGTAGATTTTTCTTCAAATACTGAATGCATGTAACAGCTTTCGTTTTGATATTCCCAATGGGTTGTCCTGTCATAGCACGAAATCCATGAAATGCAACAAGAGTTAAATTGGTTTTTGTGTCTTTTCAGTAATGTGACTATGCACCTACTAATCTTCATCTGCTCTACGCGGACTGCCATAAAGATTGTAAGACTCTCCTAATACAGGAGGACTATTATAGCATTTGCCTTTGACAACAAATGTATTATCTTGTTTTATTGTAGAAATAAATCACTGTTTGCAACTACAATACGCTATAACGTTAATTTCGTCTAGTCTAGAAAAAAGCTTTTTAACCCCATATTCATAGGACATTTTCTGCTTGTTTTGGTCCCTCGAAGTTTGTACAAACCATTCACAAACATTCTGTATGTGCTAAGTAATATATGCTCATTGTATTTTGCATATCAAATCATGTAAGAAGGTCATTTTATATCATTTCTGCGGGAACTCGAGATAAATTTTTTAAACTGGTAACCTAATATATAATAAGTTTATTAATTAGATGCTTCAGATAGCCAGATGGCACTTCACATTTTGTTTTGAAGGAAACTGAGAGGTTTGTCATTTTATTTTTCCGCCGATCTAACTAAATTCTCGTGTAATTTTTTAATAAATTTGATCGTAAATAAACCTCAAATCGATCGCAAGAGCCTCCTGTTTTTAGCTGATGTCTCCAGAAATGGTATTAGGAGAGCAGACGTGGCTAATTCTCTTAGTATAATGCAACTTGTGCGTCGTTGTGATCGATATTTATGTGCACTTCAAAGCCTCCTTGTCGATGTTGTTGCCTTCAGTAATTGCATTTTATTTTTCTGCTCGGCTTCGTCGTCGTCTACAATTTCGCTTTTCCTTTTGCCGAGCCACGTTGCGTTCAATTCGGCTGCCTAGTGGCCATGCTGCTTCGTACTACATGTTTTGCTAAACGGACAAGATAATTGCTACCTTCTCCCGTTGCCTTCGTGATGTAACTGTGCTCTTTGACCATCAGATAATGACCCCTCCCCTCCCCTTTCATTCACGAATAGCATTAGAAAATCTGCCGTGCCTTGAAGGAGACGCTCGACCTCTTGATCTTGCCTCCGAGTGAAACTTCGCTGATGGGTTTCCAGGCCTTGTGGGAAATGTACACTCGTTCATAAGAATTCATCTCCCTTAATTATTCTTTTAATTCTATTGAAATAGATGAAGGTCGGGTTAAATATATGTGTATCCTTAAAGAGACGAAACCTTATTATTAAGTCCCGTTGCTCTTCCTACTACACAAGAACTTAATTAATTCTGAAATAATTTCACATGGACTCGATAACAAGCGAATTTCGAAATTATTTTTCCTCTCAACTTTTAACAATACCCGTATAATATGAGATTAAAATAATAGTTAATATTAAAGCCATTACTTAAGTAGAGGGTGTCCCTAAGCATATTTAACAAGCTCATTAAGGTGTAGAAATTCATCTTGACTGCTTATTCTAGCGTAGATACGTCAAAATGCCGAATACAGTTTTAAATTCGTGTTTTCCGGTAGATAGCAACACATATAAGTCGAAAAGAATAGACCATGCAGCTCATCCGTTAATCAGATGGCAGCTGTGGTGCGCGAATTTATGCGGGGCAAAGTACTGTCCATGGAGAAAGTTCGATTGGATTCAGAAATTTAGCAAGTATGACGAAGCGTTGCATTACTGGAAACGTCTTTATCGTCCGTAGAGTCTGCTGTTGACAACACAGAGCATAACCGTGATGGCTTGCGTGTGACGATTGTCGGCGTAACCAGTGATCTCATGAAAGTGCGTGATTTTCATGGATCACAATGCCTAACTTCACACAGCCAGTCACTCGTACTTGGGAACGCTTGGAAGATCCACCATATAACTCCGACATAGCCCTAAGTGATTTTCAACTATTTGGAGCTATGAAAAATCATATAGGTGTTCGCCGCTTTGAAGTTGATGCAACCTAGCCCAAGAGGCAGCCGCAAGATTTCTTTGTTGGTGGCCTCCAGGGACTAGTAAAGCGATGAGATAAGTGTCTGTATGTGAAGGGGAAATAAGTTGAAAAGCGAAAAAATGTCAAGCAATAAACCATTTTGATAAATTTTAGACGGTCAAATGATTAATGTCGCTCGTTTTCACTTCACTTTTTCAGGCATCTCTATATCGACGTTTGTCCCCTTCTGATTGCGGCGAGGAATAGATTTTGATATGGAAAATTGAATAAGCCTGTGCAAAACGGCTTTCCTTAAGTGATTGATTATTAAAATTAGTTGCCAATCAAATGATTAATTAAACTTCCCAATCACCTGGCAGTAAATAACAGCTCTGCAAACATTTAAAAGAATCGATTTCACAGAATTGAAATCAATAAGCGATCGAAATTTTATCATTCGCACAAAGGCATCGAATCGGAGCCAGCCTTGGTGAAATGTCAATTGGGCGGAATGGTAATTGAGATTTAATTGCCACAACCATTAACTACTCCAAAAGAGGGAGTAGAATTTTTACGGGTTGCGCTCGAGAAAATATTTCATTTTGGTTTATATTATTTTTCCCATTCTCTTTCCACGTCCCATTTGTTCTGCGGGTAATCATCGGAGTGGTTGAGCGGATCATAAGGAAGCTGCGCAATTCTTTTACCTTGTGCGTCTGCATCCTTCTTTCCCCGCAAAAACGAATCAATGGCGAAGCCGTCTTCGGGTCTCGACGGATTCCCACAGATGCAAATCTCTGGCCGCTCGAGGTGTATTTTTTACCCCCTTTCTCTTACCCCCTTTCCCTTTCTGCTTTTCCTTTTTTCTGCCTACAAAGCGCCGAAGCTAAGAAACCAGCGGTAAAGAATTGCCGTCCTATTAATTATTCATTCGAGGGAGTTGTGGGAGGGTGGGGGTCGAACAAAAGCAAAAGGAGAAGAGGCGCATGCGCAGAAAAGGGGGGAACGCGAAGAGGGAGTCGAGCAGGTTAACGAGCAGCCAACACTGAAGGGGCCGAGGACCTGTCTGATGTCATCCATTTCTCGTTTTTCCATTCTTCCCTTAACCTTCCTATCCCCCAAGCCACAACCATCTTTACAAGAGAAGGTTAGACGCTTGATTTATGACCTCCCTATTTACTCTTTGAATTTGCATGGCAAATGACGACATCCAGGAACCAGCCTTTACCCCGTCAGCCAATTTTTCTCTCTTTTGCTCTCTTGCGTCCCCCTTAAATTTCCAAGGAAGAACAGGGAAAGGGGGCCAAGGAAAATTTGAAAAAAAAATTTAAAAAAAAAAAACATTTCATCCCGACAAATAAATAAGAAAGAAGCGTTGAGTTAAGGGGAGCGTTAGAATTAAAAAGCACTTTGATAAAGATGATATTTGAAGAAGGAAACAAGTTGAGATTTCTAAGTGGAACTTCTGTTCTCTTTCTCTCTGAACAAGTGAATTTAATCTGAAGAGCAAATTAAAGAAGGCGAATTCCAATTAATTGTTCAGAGTTATTAAACTCGACCATTGAATCAAGAAGTGGCTTCTGCTGAAATCTGCTCACGTATTTGAACGTACATTGCATTTGAGTTAATAATGAAAAGCAAATTGACGTTTTTGTTTAAAGAAATTAATTTAAAAGAGATTTCTAGTAGCTTTCGATAGGTCAAGTGGAGGTTAGGTTAGGAAGACCCTATGCATAATTGTATAATAAAAGCAAATTAAAGTATCTGTTGAATTATCTGGGTATAATATTCAAAAATGATGCGTTTATTATCACTATGTCTTGATTGGGCGTACATCCAAATTGGAAACGTAAAAAATTCAGAAACAGGATATAGAAAAATAAAATAATAATAAAATAAATTATCATTAAATATATAAAAGATACTTAAAAATTTCTTCTATCAAGTACTTAAAAATCTCTACTGATACTGAAATTCTACAAAAGCAAATTACGACAAGATTAAAAATCTATGCATGCATATTTTTCAAATAACTTTCTCCTTTATAAGTTGACTGGATAATTTTTAAGAAAATTAAGAAGACTAGAGAGCCAAATTACAATTTTCTCATCCTAGGCCATAATCTAATAGTTTTGACTACGAGGCGAGTTAAGCTTTTAAATACGAGGATTGGGGCAACTATTTTTATGAGAATTCGAGCGTAGGTGGAAATAAACTTGTTCCTCATGTTTATTAAGATAGTTGACATATGTTACAGGTTTCTGTTCTAGAACCATTACAGCACACACATGTTCTAAAAGTCTTCCCTCAAAATAGACCTCTG
Source organism: Rhysida immarginata (assembly GCA_023313115.1). Lineage (NCBI taxonomy): Eukaryota > Metazoa > Arthropoda > Chilopoda > Scolopendromorpha > Scolopendridae > Rhysida > Rhysida immarginata. Next base: position 2,130,468 of record JAHWFO010034949.1, on the reverse strand, counting down.
TAACGTTCACAACACGCTGCCATCGATGTGGGAGTCGCCGAATATCATCTGCTTCACCTTGTGTGAATCTGGTCATCTCCTGTTGCACAGCATTTGCAATGTCCATACGTGTCTTTTGCCTTTTGTATGAGGCCAAAATCACATGGAGAAAGGTCCGGAGAGTATGATAGGTTCTCCAATTCTTCTCATACACACTCTGCTTTATGTGATCTTGCACGGCGATTGACTAAGAACTGATTTAACATTGCTCTCTATGCAGCAACAGGAAATCACAGAGCCATCTGGTGTTGTGGAAACTGTCTAAATGTACGGCTTCCTTGAGACCTATGAAATTTTGTGATATCATTCCCTGGCTCTGAGGTAAAAAATAGCTTCTACGACTTGTGCCCCAACCCTTGTATCTATTCCGTATATAATACTTATGACAGAGGACTGTGCAAGTCCCATGTAGAAAAAAAAGTTTACGAAGTTTCCTTTTCATTACAACGATTCAATATTGGAGCCCAGTGTAACCCGATAAACATTCAGAGGTAATTCAATTCTTGTAGTATCCGCGAGACTGCATATTGGCTTTCTAGTTCTCCCAGAACTTTCGGCAGGAGTGGTATATAATCAATGTCCTTCACATAAGCAAAAAAGTCTCAAGGGGTCAAGTCAGGTGAAGTTGGTGGCTATTTGGGAAGTACGAGATCATCAGTAGTGGAGCGACCGATCCGCGTTTAGGCGGATGCTCATTCAGATAACGCCCAGTTTGTGATAATGAGATGGGGCCAAGCTCAGATGAAACTATTGATTCCTTGCATAGTTCTCTATCATAAGTATTTAATTCACAAAAGATGTTTAAAGGTGTAACGTTCTTTTTGGCTGTATTAAAATTCAAAAATTTAACAAATTTACAAAACAATTTTTACCAGTCGGAGAGGAATTCTGGGATTGTTGTCGACACCAGGATTGAATGGCAGCGTTTACCTCGCCGTCAGAACCAAGTCATGTCCCTTAAGGTGGTCTTTCTTCTTTGGGATGTGGTGAAAGTGGCAAGGTGCAATGTCTTTCATCTTTGAACTTCAGTCATTCATCTTTGAACTGTAGGCGCTGCAACGCCTCTGGTGTGTGGCGACTCGGTGTGCGGGCGGACGTTATCGTACTCTAGAAGAGAGTCCAAAGCTGCCATTCAATCCTTGTGTCGACAACAATCCCAGAATTTCTCTCCGACTGGTTCACCCAACTAGTCACGCATTGGCGCAATGCTTGGAAAGGGATGGGGTTTATGTCGAAAAGTGAATTGTGCATTACATAGAAGACAAATGTAAATATCAGGTACAAAAAGAATTTTGAAAATCGGTTACCAAATAAAAAAGCTACAGCCATGAAAGCATTACTTTTCAAAACGCCCTCGTATTAACCAATTCCTTAGGAGTTGTTAGACCTATTGTTATCCATAGCTTATTTGTATCAAGAGCATATTGCTGTTAGGCTTAATAGTATCTAAAACTAATTACCGTGATACATACTGCTAATTAATAGTAGTTAAACGCTTGCTTCAATAGTAGATGGTAACGTAGAAACACTTTAGTAATTGAATATCAAAAAATAATAGATGCTTACACATGATGCTTCAGCAATTGAGGCGCACTTCGTTTAACATTATATGCGAATGCTACAAATTAAAGAACTTTTATTTGTTCAAATATGTAAAGAATAACTTCACTTTCCATTTAAGTTTTCAGTTCTTCAAGTTTATTCGTTTAAATTCTCTCTATACATTAGTTTACTTACACGTAAATAGTAATTTACAATTTAGTTTTCATATTTATATATTTTCTCTAAAGTGTTTTAAAATGTTGGTTAATTCTATATATCCATAACATGAAAATATGCTTCCTTTATCCGCTTTGGCGGTAAAATCATTCTTGTTATTCTTCTCATTTATTTGATCTAGGTGTCTCCAGTTTCTAACTTTATTTTACGGAATTTCAAAGAAGTTGTTTTATGTCATGTACTTTAATTATCATTCTAGGTTAATTTTTTTATTTCTAGAGTGATTAAGAAAATTACTCAGGTTACTAAGTAATTATTAAGAAAATTTGGGTATCAGGGACACTTTAAAATTGTCATTCCATCCTCATAAGTTCAACTTCTTGCGTATAGAGATAAAACTTTTTCAGACGCTTGCAGAAAATTATCTTTTAATGTTAAGCATATGATAAATGCCGGGTTGCGTCATAAAAAGATCACCTTGTTGTGTGAAAAATGCCATAAGGCTTAATGTTATTTAATATAGTATGAAAACGCGACTTTAAATTTTATAAGTCAATTGGAAAAATTTAAGAAAATTAAGAAGACAAGAAAGACATTGTTTCACGTAAATGTTATTGTTTTTTTCCATTTAGGTGCCTCTGCAACTCATGAAATTTGTTTAATATGCAGTATATTTGTTTTAATCGAATGAAAACTTCACTTCTAATTTGGTATTGTGTTTAAAATTGTAAACGGATTTTAGTTTAAATTTTTATTGGAGTTTATTTTTGGATCATCATTTATAACGAAATGTATAGCGACTGAATACCCTCATTACCTATAATTTCATACTCAGTAACTAATATACTCTAGAATTAATATATTATATAATATTTTGGATAGTTTGAAATTTATTTTGTTACCACCTCTTTGATTATACATCTTAATTAAAATGTAGACGCCACGACTCCAAAATTCATAAATAGGAGTCGAATAAAAAAATTTTTGAAATATTTCTCAGAAAAGTAAAATTATAATAAATGAAGAATCTTTTAATTTATGACGCTATTAATTATTCATTTGGTCTGAGTTGGACTCACGATTTTCCTTTGAAATTAAAATTCAAATTTTTACATGCTCTTACACCGTATTGAGAGCAAGTAATTAAGCTAATTAAGCTGCCGGGTTCCTAACTTATTCATGGGTTCATCATCTTTCTCATAATATTTATGTTATTAATTTATGTGGCCACAATTAATTATAGAATCAGTCGCCTGACTTTCTCTTGCATTTTTTTAATTTAAATGATTTACAGGCTGTCTCAAGTAACAGAAATTTATTTGTTTTTTTTTTTCCTTTTCTAAATGTTTATAGAAGGACTTCGTACTCTCTTGGCCTGTAGATAGGAATTAATTTTAAAACGAAATTAATTCTCTGCTAATCTTCAGTTCTGGTTTTATAGCCAAAGGAAGTGTATCTAACTATTGTTTCGTATAAAAGTTGATGAGTATAGGTTGCATTCATAAGCGTACACTTGGTATTTTAAAGCAATGTTATACCTAACAGTGAATTAAATCCCCGAAAGATTTTGGAATAGATTTTACGTTTAAGCTTTGCGCTTAAAATTCTTACAAAATTCTCCGAATGTGATAAAGTTTTTTTTTGTTATTTTATTAATAAGTTAAGAGGTGGATTTATTGCGTTAAAAACTGCACACATGCAGAGCGAATTCATTTTGAAGGCACCAATTCGGACGAAGGGATTAAGCTGCCTCGATGAAGAAGTTCACAGCGAAGTTCTGCAGGAAGACAGAAAGCGAACTTCCACCTTGCACCAACTGCCGTCTCTCCTTTTACCCCTACCCTCTCTTCCTTGCCCCCCCCCCCCCTCCCTCAATTCTTCGTTTCTCATTGGTGGAAAGCATTAGAAAAGGAAATGGTTTGAGGAGGAGGAGGAGGGTTGGCAAATAAAGTCGTCATATTGTCGCTGATGCTCTAATGAGTTGGTTAATTCGCATCTCATAATGTGCTTATGAGGGAGGCAAAATGCCTTAATGACATCATCCGCTGCTGTTTCCGGTTCCAGCCGGTAGGTGGAGGACGGAGTCATTTGGGAAACGACGACAAAGTTGAAAAGGAAAGAAGAAGAAAAAAAAAAGTTCCTTGAAATTTCCTTGATTTCTTTAGCGAGACCCACTCACTCCCTCTGTTTCGTCTTTAGATTTGATTCGTTAATTGACTAAGAGCATAGAAGAGCTTCGTCTTCTGAGTTCTTCCCTCCTAGGTCATTGGGATCCTCGTCTTCTCAAATGGCGCAATCTTATTATACACGACGGCTGTTTTGCTTATAAACTTCTTAAGCTCTCTTTACAGCATAAGCTATTCCAATTGTTGTCAAAAGGGCGAAGACCTAATAAACTTACAAGTTTAATATCCTCTTAACTTTTTTACATGTTCACAATTTTGAGCAATGATATCTCTTGCTCGTGTTTAACAACTCATACATAAAGACTGAAAATAAGCTGTGCACTATTACAAGTTGGATTAAACGCATATTAAAAATGTAGTTTATGTTTAAAGTATTTTGGTATCTTATTATTAGATAAGCGCATTAACTCCTTATGAATGCATGTATTAGATCTATATTTTCGCTTAGAATTTAAATATTTATATATAAGGGGTTCTTACACCTTGTTAGTTGTCTCGAACATATCCATTCCATTGCTAAGAGATCTTTAAGGAAACAATTAAAAATGTATGTAAATCTAGATTAAGCCTTCCCAGACCAAAATCTCTTTAAGGTTTCCAAATGCAAATTCTCAAGAAAAATTCTCGCCAGGGTCACCTCAAAGCCTTAAACTCTCGACCGAGTGCATTTGCAAATCCCGCCCAGACTCTAGGAGAAAAGTCTTACTGTAGAATTGGACTTTAAGGGTTCTGTTTTTCATTTGTGTGTTTTTTTGTTTTTTTTTTAAATAATTCTCTTTCTGAGGCGGAAGATATTTGGGGAAACCCAAATTCGGGTTGTTAAGTTGCATCATTTTTCATCATTTTCTGGGCTAACAGAAGACGTTGTTGATATACAGAGGATCATTTCAGTTAAACTCGATCGAATTTGAATGGCTATCATTTCAAGTGACGCTGTTCTTCCATCACCGATTCTGCTCTGTTTGTTTCCCTTTTAATCGGACTATACTTCTGCATCGCATTTCCACCGCAGTAGGGTTACCTGCAAGATGGGAAATGGAACGTTGTTCCATACTCCTGGCACACTTGCCAAAATACATCAAAGATCCTAGTTCAGACATACTAAAAGATTTCAGCCGCAGAAGTCCTTCGCCGAAACTTCAGGTGATTTGAGGGGAATATATGAGAATGGAATGGCACAAATTCTGGTCTCCTCTTCTATTCGTCGAAAATATTCGACGCTCAAAAGTCCGATTCATAAAATGATTTTGATGTTGGAATGATCAACAAATTCCTCCATCAGTCGGAACTCAGCCATCGCAATGATCAACTATTTGGTGCCGTCGCTCTATTGTTGCACATTAGATGCTACGCGAGATTTAGGTTTAGTACAGCGGAGTTTTGCTATTGTGAAAGTATCAACTAAGTACGTTGATTATTAATATATATAGATGTAGGTTCATAAGCGTAATATAATTTAGCGTAAAACTGCAAAATACTGTGTGAAGGAGAACTTTAAGATTGTTAAACAAAAGGGAGGGTTTATATGGGATTTTTTAAGCGGAATCTTTTTAGGGATAGCTCAAAGATACGTTTGCTTAAAAATACGTAAAATAAATGGTTGACATGACCCTATACATATAAAAAACGCCTTCATATAAAAGTGGATATCTAAACTTTTTTCCAAATTTGTGTATTTATTAATAATCAAAGTACTGTATATATTGATAATTCCGCAATTCAAAAGGCGAGATCAGAACTCCACTGTAAAAATACCCAAATCTTACGTAACATCTTATGCTTCACAAGAGAACGACGGCGCCAAATAGTTGAACAATGCGATGCCTGAGTTCCGACTGATGGCGCTGCCTATAGTAAGGCAGAATTGGCTAAAATAACTACTACGGGATGCAGAAAAACGCAAGTTTTATTCGTTTTTAAGTAAGTTCATGATTTGGACTTTTGGCCAGCTTTTATCTGTAAATAACCTTCTGTGCGACAGTAAAATGCTCTGTATGACTCGATGCCTTATCCTACGATGCCTCTAAGACATTCTGGCTATCCAATTCTTACAAAATTAGAATTTCCTTCCGAAACAAAAGTTCCAAAATGTCTCATCGGCAGTGCACGAGTCTTCGCAGTCGGTCAGATAAACTCATGTCTCACGGAGTGTTCCGAAGAATTGTACGTCTTCAGTAGGGTACTTTTCATACAGCTTGTGGGCGTTTGCTTCCCTTTCACCATAAGAAATAGAAAAGGAAAGGAAAAATTCCGCGACCTGGATTCGAACCAGGACCCATGCCTATCGCGGATGTGAATCGCCTAGCATTTCCGATGAATCAATTCAATTGATGAATTAGGATAAGGATGATTCCCGATTTGCGAATCGAGGGCCTGTTCTGCCGATTGACCTGCTTGGTGGCTTTATGGAAACCCATATGGATATATTGTAACAGCTTGACGATTCATGTTCGCGGTAGCTCAATTGGTAAGAGCAGTTCCCCGGTAAGCCTTGCATTAAATCCACATAATTTATGCAGTTTCCGGAATTTTAAGTCACGATGAATGATTGTATTGAGAGTTTCTATAGATACCCCTGCTTTTTGAGTCATGACCTTCTGCATAGGTAGATTTTCTTGTGTATTCGGCTGGGAGGGCCTCTTTTCCGAAATATTATTTCCTGGTCGGCTTAGCAGGAACGTCTCCTTACTTTAATCTGCACATATGTACACAACGGATTGTAGTCTTGCATTACAGCATGTTTGGTAAAAATATATACCAACCGGTTTCGGCTATGGTACAGAAGAATCTCACATCTACGACTGCAAGTATGTAGCTCACTACGATTTCATTTAGAAACAATTCCTCCCTTTTTATGGCATTGACAGAGGCATTAAGTCCTGCTCAGAAAACTTTTATACATACCTTCTCCAGAAATCCGCGAATGATTTGGTTATTTTGCCTGTAACATCTCACAAACACTGAACAAAATATTTTTACCCCGGGAACTCATTTGAATGAAGCAGACGGGAATCGAACTGGTTCATCTCATTCACGCAAGAGGTGAGAACAGATTCGACCGATTTTAACTGAAATGAGCTTCTGTAGCAGTTACTTATTTCAGAGAAAACTGGCTGTTTGCTTGCTTTATACGTAGATCTATCTCTTGTTTGCAGAGTTTAAGTAAACTTTCCATAGAGATTTGCCGGATGCGGTGTCACCAACATCGTGAAGAGCACCACTAACAACTAGGAAAAGATGTTTTATGGCTATAAACAGCTATAAATCAATCTAAACGCCACATTTGAGTTCAGTGCTCTGTAATTACTATAAATTGGCTGTTGAATTTTTGCTTATCAAATAAATTTAGCCCTTTCATTATCTGAAAATTCATCATAATTAACGATTTCTAGAGGGTAGTCAAAGCTGTAAATTAGTTCTTTAATGGGAATAATGTTTTTCTAAAGTTAAAAAGAACACATAAATTACAGACAGCTCTGTATCTTTTATAGCTAATTAACTTTAAGCTTTATAATGAATGGAAACCACACGAGGAAGATGATGCAAATTCTTGCATTTGAAGATCAACGGGGGTAAAAAGGAAAAAGTTGGTTCCACTTATTAATATTACATAAATTTAAAGGAATGCTTATTTTTCAAAATTTAAATTAATTTGAAAAAGAAATTTAAAAATTATAAAACTATTCAAAATTAATAAAGCTGCCAAAAAGTAAAAGATAGAGAGGATATTTTCCATTTTTTTGCTGTTTTTTTTGTTTTAAATCATAAAAATCTAAATTGAAACTGAATACAGGCGTGCTCTTAAAACCTTTTTTTCAGACATGCAAAATTTATCCTCCCGTTAGGCTTAAATAATGAATTAGGAAGTTTCATAGTTGAATCTAATCTAATTTCGATGACGTTAATTCAAAGAAATTACTCTCCGAAGCTCTTTAAGGAATCTCTTTACGAGATTTTTGTTACTTGCCTTTCTGTCTGGACTGTATCCGTCTAATATTTTCCAAAATGAATTGCCGAGACCATTGACATTTGAGGCCGGTGTAAACTATCTCCCATTATCTTGGGTTTTAGTTGCTGCTGCAAACTCCTTTAACCTCGAGCCAAGACTGATGCGTGTTGAGCCGCAACAACTCGACCGCGCCCCTTCTTCGCTTTTTTAAAAAAAAACTAAATAAAGGGTCCCCCTTCCTCCATTCACTACCACAGCATCCACAATCTCTGCCTTTTTTTGAGTAGCGAAAGGCAAAAAATGTATATAAAAGCGAGACCTCTTTATTCTATTTTTTTTCTTACACTTTCTTCTACGGTTTGTGATTCATGGCTTTACTGACGATCCTTCAATCTGGCTCCACAAAAACCGCACCCTTTCCTACGTCTCTTTAAATCACGACTCTCAGGAGGATTCGAAGGTGGTTTGCCTTTTATTTTTGTGTGTGCAATTAATAAAATGCAATCCATTTTGTAATGGATGAGATGTTTAGAAAAAATAACATGACGGCCTGAGAAAATTATTAGTATTACTCTTAATGCGTTTTTTGGTAGTAGGTAAGAGAAGAAAATTTATGGAGCAGTTTACCTTGAGAAAGTTTTCTATTAAATAGGTCTCATTTTTGACATTTATGAAGACCTAAAATAAATGTATCATGCGCTGAAGCTTTAAAATGAATGCGATATCTATGTCTAGAAATATTTTTACTTTTTATTTGTGATTTTTGGATTGTAAGCCAAAATGACATTTACTATTTCGGAAGGCTGAATAACTTATAAATAATGATCATTGATACTCTCGGAGTAAGTTTGAGTAAGTTTCAGATGATATATTCGATAACAGATACCAAACTTTAACAGAGCTTGATCATAATGCTAGATCATATTTATGAATCTTTCTATTGTTCCATATTTCTAACTTGTGTGTAATTTTAAATTGCAACTATAATTTATTACAAGAGTAATTTTTCTTTCACGATATAGCTTGAATCCACTCATCGATCCATGCTCAGTTATATATACAATGTATATATAGTCAATATATAAGCATATATTGCTTTCGCTCTGTTCGTGTGTCTGTCTGTCCGTCTGTCTGTCTGTATGTCCGACGATTACTCGAGAATGCTTTAACTTTTTCAAATTCTGCTTTCGTTCTTCGATAGAGGCCCTTCTTGAGCTCACCTGATTAGTTTGTGATTGAAATCGGTCTAACAGTCACCTGATTATTGAGGCCCAAATCCCCCATTAAATTTTTTTATTGGCAATATAAGGCATGTAATATGTCATTCGAACGGGAATGACGAGCACAAGACGAATATGACATTCTTTTCGAATTTCGAAATGCTACATCCGAGAAAATGACCACCAAAAAGTACTAAAATGAGCCCTTATTACGAGCTTTAGCTAAATCTATATATAAGAATACAAGCATAATCAATATCTTTGTGTCCGGCCGGCCATCGTTTGCACGATAACGTGAAAATGGAAGAACTCAACTGCGATATATCAACTTTTGATGAGCTCTCGTGGGCCCCTTCAGGCACGTGCACTAATGTTAAGATTATGAACTTAGGGCATGTAATATATCAATCGATTCGTACCGACGAGTCATAAGTGAACACAGTGTTACTTTTTGTTTATCACTTAAGCATTGTTGATGGCAGCTTGGAGCACGTGCCCATAGTGAAGCTTTGTCGAAGCACGTGCTCATTTCGTTTTAAAATTCAGTGCTGTTAGGCCTATTGTAAAATGTGACTAATTAATGTTAAGGCGATTGTTAAAAATGGCTATTTTAATGTTAGACCTATAGTTAAAAATGGCTAATTAATGTTAGGCCTATTGTTAAAAATGGCTAATTAATG